>QZLH01000232.1:20829-45550 GCA_003833135.1 Oehlia diaphana | reverse complement strand
AAAATACTTAAATACTACAATATTTTATTATTTATTAATTATTTAACTTTTTAAGCATTTTTTTAATACTTTAATATAACATTTATAGATACTTTTTCAACATATCTTGTATTCAATAAACACTATTTATAAATATTTAGTAAATGCTTTGATAAACATTATAATGTTAAAGAAAGTTTCAAAATTTTTTTGAAACTTAACTGGAATATCAGTATTTACGCCAAAACTGATTTTCTATATAAAAATGTTTTTTACATTAAAAATATTTTTTTAAAAAGAAAGTTTCATTTAATATTCTTTCAAAACTTACTTAAAATATCAGTATTTACACCAGAACTGATTTTCTTCATTAAAGGTATAAAAAAAATATTTTTTAATGTTAAAAAATATTTTTTTAAAGAAAGTTTCAAAAAATTTTCAAAACTTTACCTGGAATACCAGTATTCATACTATACTTGTAGCCGAAACCTTTCAAGGGTATGGCTGAAACCAAAAGTCTGAAACACTAGTCCAAAACCTTGTCTGAAATCTGAAATTTTGTCCAAAACTTTATATAGGCTAGAATTATTTTTTATTATAAGCTAAATGTCCAAAACCTTTTTTATTATTTTATTAATTAATTTTTATAATTATTATATTATTAATGAGCTAAATTATAAGGAATATTCGGATTTGCTATATACGCATTCATGCACATACTATGCATGAGTCATGAGAATTAGTGATAATTCTGGCCAGAATTATTGTATAGTATAACATATGACTATATATGAAAAGCTTAAAATAGAACTGAGAAAGGTCAGGCATAGTTTTGGGCACTTTCAGCCATAGTTTCGGCTTAAAAGGTTTTGGACATGGTTTCAGATTTTGGCTAGGATTTCAGTTTTGAAAACAAGATTTGTAAACTGATACTGACCAAAAGTTCAAAACCGAAACCTGGCTAAAACTGAGAGAATTTCAGCTACAAGTATAATTCATATTTAAGCTAATTTCCTGCAAAAAAAATAAAAAAAACGTTTTTTAACATTAAAAAAAACTTTTTTGATTTAATAAAAAGTTATCGAATTCAATGTATACATTTGCCTAAAGAAATAAGGTGTAAAAAAGGAAAGGGAAAAGGACAAAAGAAAGAGAGAAAAAGATGTGAAAAGTTTAAAAAGTTTAAAAAATTTAAAAAAGTTTGTTTAAAAGTCCTGTAAAATGTTGATCTAGATCATCTGATGATTTCAATCATTTACTGCCAACTGATTCGCCAAATTATTACTAACTAGTTATTGATTTTTACTATTTGGCAAATTTGTTAAAATTGTATCAATTTATATAACTAATCGGCATAATTTTATTAAATGATCTTAAAGGAATAATTTTTCATATAACAATCAGTATAAATTGATTTTTCACCAAAAGACTGAATAAGCTTTCAAATGGAATTAATGGATTTTAGTTTTTAATTTTTTACTAATTTATCAAAATAAGAATTTAAAAGTATAAATCAGTTAAAACTAATATATTTACTTAAAATCAAATGGTATTATTATGTATTCTGGGTAATTTCATAAATATAAATATATTTTTTACTTGAAAATTGCAACTGATATATAAAATAAATTATAGAACTTCAGTTTTTGCTATTATAGAATATGATCAAATGGTAGTAATTTGTAAAACATCTTTATTATAAAGAATTAAAGATTCATAAATTGATAATAGAAAAAAATCTGCATTGAAAACCTTTAAATTGATGAGTGAAAAGAGCCAACTAACTGGTCAATCAATTTGTGATCCATTAGTGTGACATCTTTCTCTATTGTCATTAAGTAGAAACTATTCAATCCTTTATAGATATTAAAAATTTTAATAATGAAATGTTTAAATTTAGTTTCTATAAGAATAAAATCAAATTTTAGATAAAAAACTAAAAACTATTAATAAAATCTAATTGATTATATTTTATATATTAAAATTTAAACTTTTTATATACAGCACTATCATATAAATAAATTTTTTTTTATGATAAATATTATTGTTATCATAATTATATAGTGATAATTAGTTATTTATTATATTAATATAATGATAAATAACTATTTGTCACTGTGATAATTTTATTTACTCAGTTTTTATAAAAATTAAAATATTCAATTTAGACCTGAATTCCGGAGTTAAAAAATAAAACTATACTGTATATATATAAATTCTGATAATTTAGTTATATTTTTCTTTTTTTAATAAATTGTAAAAATTGGCATAGAATAACGTTATATAATAATTTATTTATTATAAAATAATTTAAATATATGAATTTCTGTATATTTAATAACAGTATTTAATATACTATAATAAATGAAAGAAAGTAAACAATATTATTCAAAAATAATTCAATAAGAAAAATCCAGAGAACAGCTCCATGTTCCCACCTATAGGGCTACTTTTTTGACAACTACTACTAAATATAAATTATGTCTAATTAAATTTATAATGCATCACACTAGGCCATTAGCCAAAGTAGGAGTTTGTTTGCACACACACTTCACCACTTCGACACTTTTCACATAGCTCTCTCTCATGAAGGGGGCCGTCTTTTGATCCTACAATACTCTGCCAACTCGAAATGTTGCCATCTCTCCGGCATTCATGGCATTTAATTTTCCAAAAATCACGATGTGACAAGCGTGCCTGCTCTTCTACAAACTTTCGGAGTGATATCCAAGTATAGGAGCTGTCCCAAGAATGATCTTCATCGCATTTCCAGCTGCCAAACACTCTATAAAACACATCCCCTCTAATTTTTTTTGCTTTTGCCCATACTAGGTGACAAATGATCTCGCTCTATTAGGATATTTGAGGAAGAATGTCAATTCTTTTGCATTTTCATAAGCAAAATTGTTCTGTAATCCTGACTTACCTTCAAGATCATATTTGACCTTTTATATAGGATGAAACTCGAAATAATACAATTTTTTCCGCATTCTTTGCACTGTCGTGAAAAAAAATCATATAGTTGGTGAGGTTTTTCTAAAATTTCTTTGAGTTCAATCTGGCTATATCCTATTGTCCATTTATTTAGACACTGCCATTTATTATTGTATTGTGGATCGTTTAGACACTGCCAATTAGTCTGACATTCTTTTGCATGATCACAGTTCCATTCGTTTTCTCTGTCCCACTTGTCTTGACAAGAGCTTTCACATGGCGGATTATGTTGGCATCTCCAACCTCTGGATCGACATTTCCATTCGTCTATACATTTTGGTTTGTTTTCATGTGAGCATTTCCATTTTTCTTTACATTCCCTTATGTTCTCACACTGGTGCTGGCATTTCCATTTGGTTTCAAACTTGTTCAATTTTTTCAGACGTTCCTTTTCGTTTTCATCCTGATGCGATTTTTTCAGACATTCCTCTTCGTTTTTACATTGATGTTGACATTTTGCTTGGCACTTCGATTTTTTTTTAGAATTCGTCATTTCACATTTCTCTTTGTGTTGACACTGCCATCTGCTTTGGCACTTCCATTTATTATAACATTTGGCTTCGTGCTGGCATTTCCATTCGGCTTGAAATGGCTTATTTTGACATTGTAATTTTGTTCTGCATTCCTGTCTGTGATAGCATTGCCATCTGCCTTGACAATGAGGTTCGTATTCTTCTGTCCATCTGTACTTACATTCCCATATGTCTTTACATCGTGATGGGTGCATACATCTCCAATTTTTTCTACAAAACCATTTATTTTGACACATCGGATTATGTCGGCATGACCATCTTCTTTGACACTGTTCTCTGAATTCGCATATCGGTTCGTGTTTGCATACCCATAAGGTTCGACATTGCTCTTCGGTTTGACACTCCGGTTCGTGTGGGCATCTTTTTCTACATTCTCGTTCATTTTTACATTTTGGTTCGTGTTTGCATCGCCAATGCTGACAAAACCAATTGCCTTTTATAATATAATCGTCATTCTCAGTTATGAAACGGACGACTTCAGTAATCTAGGAAAACAAATGTTAATTATACAGTCGTACTTCTATACGGTAATTCCCAATCGGCCTATCCTATATAATCACACACTCTCTACAATTACACTTTTTCCAAGTTTTGCTATTATAAACCGGAGAAATTATTTTAATACAGTCACAATCAGACAATCTCTTCCCGAGTGTGTGATTATTTGGTAGGCATGACGATATTTTAAAAATCTGGCGAAATAAACCGTTTATAAACTTAACTCACTTGATTTAATCTCTCTTCCATTTATAGGCCACAAGATATTAAGCAATTAAGATATCGTTACAGCAAAGCATTAAAAATTCAATAAACAGTATCCAGCAGAATTAATTTTGTATGACAAAAGACACTTCCCGAAAGACCAAATAAGAAACACGTCAATTAATTTTTACTGAGAAGCGTAACAAGTCTTTGCAAGATGAAGATAATTTTAATTATTACGCTTCTCACCTGAGAGTTAAAAGTTCTACACCATAAAACGAGAAAGCCTGTCGGCTGGTATTATAAATGCTTGTTGGTCTAAGACAACTTTGGACAATTCTTGGTCATAAAACTCGATCATGGCGTCGGGGAATGTCCATATATAGTGTATATGTAGTGCACGCGCAACATTTTGCCATATACGCATGTTATTTGGGAGCAGTTTTGGAGCTCCAAAAGATATTTAAATTTTTTGTTTTATTTATAATTGATGATCACTCCGTATCACGAGTATCGCTACTTTTAATGCCGTAATGCCAGCCGTAATAAAAAATTTAAATTTTTATTTCAATTAATCGATAAAGTTGTGTCAATTTTGAAACTTATATAATCTTGAATCATTAACAAAGTTGGTTAAAGTTCTAACATTGTGAACGAAATTTGGATACATAAAATAAGTGTATATAAATATAAGGAAATATAAAGAATGTAAAAGGAATGAAATGGCTAATTCCAAAATCCATCATATTGTTACGTATAAGCTAGAACTGATGATGAAATAGAAATTTTAAAATATAATAATTTAATGGCAGATCATCCATTGATTCAACAATTCAGGAACTCGGTCTGTTTCTCATCTATTTTATAATTGATTAACTGTAGTTTTTTGTAGAAAGTAAGATTGTTCGAGATATATCTGTGTTGTCTATATTTTACCAGATTCACCTTCAAGGAAATTTATTCTACAATGGCTGGCATTAAAAAATTTTGCCAAATTTTCGTCATGTAGTATATAATATAGTGTAACTTTAAGCATTCATTTTATTAAAATTATTGTCATTTACATAAAGATTTAAAAAGTTACTAAAAGAAAAGTTCTTCAAACGTCAGAACTATTCGTAGCTGGAGCTGATCGTTTTACTGCTTGAGTGCCTATAATAAAAGATCATAAAATTTGTTATAAATATAAAAATTATGAAATTATAGAATTCATTAAAATCTTTTACCTTCACGAAAACCATTCTTAAAACGACGAGGAAGATGCTTTAAATACCGCATTCTGCCAGTACCTGTAGTTTTTCTACGTTTACCTTTTTCGCTCCAGTTGTCTATTTTTTTTTTAAAAAAAAATCGTCAAATTAATACTTGAGTGAAAATTGTGAAAATTATTTGATTCAATCAATTCACAATTAAATCAAGTTTTAATATACTACTAACAGCTCCTCGTTTTTGCAGAGGGGTATCCGCACTGAGCACAAGTTTTCTTTTGATTATGAAATGCACGCCTTCCACATCGACGGCATAAAGTGTGGGTCTTTGTGTGGCGTTTACCGAAGCTTGAGGTACCCTTTGTCTATAATATTGATTTAATAATAAATATTCAAAATCACAGATTTATTTTTGTTTATCGTCACTCTCATTCTCGGGATATTATTTAAGCTCATTTAAAAAAATAATCAAACTATCAATTATAATAATTTAATTACTAATTCGATGATTAATGGATGTAAAAAGACAAAGAAAAACTTTACCATTTTGAATCAAAGAGATATTGGAAGGAGGATTCTAATAAATTATTAAATTTCCGTTTTTATCTTTTTTAAGATCATCAAGTTTCATTGGTCAATAATGTATTAATCTCACGTGTCTTGTTACGTTTAAAGAATTAAGACGTAGTTGCACATCTTACATATCTGATATCTTAACAATGTTTGAACAGTTCAAAAAAATATCTTCGGCTAGTTTTAAGGATTTTATAGATACGACTGGGTGAGCAATTATTTACTACCTAAGAAATTCAACTTTCTTTTAGAGGAAAATTTATTGATCGCCCACACTTATTAATTAACTCTAGATATTAAATTTATTTTAAGACTTCAGGTTGTTCGCAATGAATGGGAAAACATTCGTACAAAATCGGTTGAAATTCTTACACCTGCATTAAACCCGCGTTTAGGTTCGTTGTCACCAAGGTTACCCGTGATTGGGAATTTAAGGTTATATTTTATTTTATTTCTTTCATTTTTGAATTTTTCCTTCGACTTTTATTTATTATTGTTGTCTTACATTATAGCAAGTCACGTACAATACCGTGTCTAGATATACCAGCAACTACTGAATTTTCATTAAGGTGGTTTTAAAATTGACATGATTTTTGGTATAAACCATCTTACTTAACTATATTTGCAAATGCTTTTAGATATGAGAATGATTGGAATTCGATAAAAGCTGAGGATGAAAATAATTTTCGTAACGCTATTGTAAGTCGGCATTTAACATTACTTTTATTAATTCTTGATACTTAAATCTTTTTGAATTTATTAGTTAGTTGATGGGGTTATTCAGCAAATATTGAAAAAATGTGAAAATCATTATCAAACATGCGAGTTAGTTAAATCGGAGGCTAGTCAATTGCCTAAAGTAAAAGTAATGATCGATGAAATAACCCATTCTGCAAGTAAGATCACAATTAATTGACATTCCTTTATAATTCAAGAAAGTCTTAGTAATTTTTTTTTCTTTTTTTAAAAAAAAGTTTCACTAAAAGGAAAATTGTCAGAGTTGGAGAATATGATTGATGATTATGCAAAAAATAATCAAGAACAAATTTTTGAAGATTGGAAACGAACCGAACTTCGTTCACTTGATAAACATATCGAAGGAAAAGAGTGAGTAAATATGTTTTATAATAGGATATTTATTCTAGAACTGCTTATTTATTAATTTTTATTATTTAGGGCTGAATTAGCAGAAAAAAGGAATATGTATCAACAACATTATGAGGAGTTTATGAGGAATCATAAAATCCAAAAAGTGCAGTCATATCAAGCTGATTTTGAAACACAAATGGAAAACTACAAAAAGCGAATGATAAATCCTGCATTACATAATGGTATGTTAATTTATAATAATTTTCGAAATTTATTATTACGTATTTACATACATATTTTTTTTGTTATTTCATAGAATATTCACCAAAACTATCAGATGAAGATTTGATAACTAGTTTAGAACAAGTTGAATTAGAAACAGCAGATGATCGGGAGGCATTGGAGAATTTTCTAAGATCTAACAGTGATACTGAAGATATAATTGAACAATAATAATGTCATTAAAGAATATAAAATTATGAACACTTCCATTAGTTTATTTGATTATAAATCAGAATGAAGATTTATTCCGGCTTCAGGATCCAACTTTAAATCACGGATTCTAATTTTGCCCGGCACTTAATTCTCAAGCTCCAACTGATCTCGAGATAGTCTATTTCATTATTACTTCTTTTTGTCAAATACCTCGGAGGATGATAAATTACTATGCCAAAAGAGAATAATAAATTGTTTATTAATAACGTGAAATGTAGGATTATTCAAGGTATGATTACCAAACATAAAGCGCATCTGCTGTAAAAATTCTGTTGGTTTTAACAAACATTATGTATGCTCATCAGTATGGAAAGTGAGAGAGTTTAGTCAAATTAAAAATTTTCACATTTATTAATATGATAGATATATGACAAATCTTTAAAATGAACTTTTATTTTCTAGGTTACCTACACTTTTTACAATAATACATTGCACGAAAATTTTATTATTCCAATTTTTGCTAGTTCAGTCTGTGACATCAATGTATCAATTTTTAGATCCAAACATTCAAACTGGTTTATTTCATCAAATAAGAATGATATGAAGTCTTGAATGTACAATTTAACTTGTCTGTTTATCAAAAAATTCTTCAACTTTATATATTGAAGAACTTGAACTTGATAAATTTGCCAGTCTTGTTCGAGACTCTAGCCAACTTCACGAATTCGATTAGGATCTTGACCTTGCTTTATTGAAATCTCTTTTCATAGGCAAAATCTTTATATGTTTAATATGTTTAATAAAATTTTAAAAAAAATTTTTAAACGAAAATCACACCTATCAAAATTCTTATATAGATGCTACAATTCATTATATATCTTGAATTTCTAATTCTACAACTGTAAATGTCGTAAAAAGAATAAAAACCCTTTAACCCGAGCCAGAAAGAGCATCTTCCACAGAATTAGGAATGCTAATTATAAATAATACTATGCTATTATCCGCTTAGTTGATCATTGATTTAAACAGGCTGTAGCACCCATTTAGTAGGGAAATTCTTCTTTTAATGTACAGTACGCCTGATATTTTGTTACAACTTGCGCCATGCGTTCAAAATGAATGTATAATATTCATTTTATACATTTTAAAAAAGAACGAGAACCCACTCACCGCCGAAAGAGAGGGATTTGCGCGAATCACAATTATGAGACAACCGCATACTGCACCTAACATCTCATGTACTAGAAAAATATATATATACATATATATTCTTCTGATCCATCCCAATTACTTTCAATATTCCAATAGTATTTCAGATATAATAGAAGGCGTTTAAAAAAATCTGGTACACCTTTTTGATGTTGACGCATATGTAATAACCTCTACGTTCGATTTTCTTTCTTGATAAAAGATCTTTTTGATTCCTTATGATAAATCCCACTAAAGATATGAATATAAGCTCAAATTAAGCTCAAATTCAAAATACTATTAAATCGTCAATACTAACACGCCTAATTCCTATTCATTTCATTTTATCAGAATAAAGTATCAGAATTTTTCAACATTTCTGTTACAAGTTTTATTGCTTAGCATTTAAAATATGTTTAGCCGAACAGGTTTTTTTTATTATAAATGATGTTTTACATTTTTTTTCTGAAAATGACGGATTTTTATGTCACTCAATCCACGCTAGGCAATATTCAGAGTTTTAATGATGAGTTTTTGATTGGTTCTAAAAGGTGATCAATTTATTTTAAATAAGGGGATGTGAAATTTTGTACGAAGAGTTCGTCTAAGTTAATAATTAGCGAACATCATTATTTAATTTATAATTATTTCATTAACAGAAAGAAAAATCGATGTTATTTATTAGTTAAACTTTGTTTTATAAAAAATAGACGATAGATTTTTTTTTTTTGATTACAGACAAAGTTGACAAGTTAAAGATAAAACAATGTCTTCTAGTACGACATCAAATGCTAACACACTACCGACTAATTCAACAACAAAATCTTCAGTCGTTAACTCAAAAAGTCAAACTACAGATTCCTGGAAAAATAATTCACTTCGAAGTTCTAAAGAAAGTACTACCGACAAAGATAACACTAAAAGTTCAGAGCAGTACCCTCTAACTAACGAATGGACATTTTACCACGATAAGTGCGTTTTTATTAAAGATTTTTTTCTTAAATCAATAATGAACAATATTAATCTTTATGTGCTCTTTTTTTCTTTTAAAAAAAAAAAGATATGTCGCGAATGCCACGCCTGGTAAAAGACCTGTAATTGATTGTTACTGAGCATAATAAAATGGGCAATCCCATATTTCATCAAGTTTTGAATTTTTCTTTTATGTTTTTTTTTTAGAGGAATACGAAGAAAATCTGAAGAGTGTTGCAACTGTAAATACTGTTCAGGTAAAAAAAAAATATTGTAAGAAAGAATTTTCATTAAATATTTTCTTTATGCTATAATTAATTATTATTATTTGCTTTCACAAGAGTTTTTGGTCGGTTTATAACAATATTATAGGGCCAGATCAATTACAATTTAGAAGTAGCCTTCATTTTATGAAAAGTGGAATTCGTCCTGTATGGTAGGTTTCTTTTTTTTTTTTTAACCTCATTTTTTTTTTTTTTACTCTTTTTTTTTTAATACATGATCAAGTTAATTAAACTTAATATTTTAGGGAAGACCCACATAATGAAAACGGAGGCGCATGGTCATTTCGCGTTAATAAATCTGAATCAAAAATAGTCTGGAGAGAATTACTCATGCTTTTAATTGGGGAACAGTTCGAGGATGTTGTTTCTAAAGGTTAATTAATCAACGAGTTTAATACTTTTTAGAAATCGATCAAAAAACTGACATTATATATGTATAATATTAGATGATGATATCTTTGGTTTATCGGTATCTACTAGATTTAATGCTGATATTTTTACTATTTGGAATAAAAATGCCGGTGCACATGAAAATTCTAAAATAATGGATAAATTGCAAGAATTATTATTACAAGAAAATATTAAACTTCAAAGTCCATATTACAAAGGTATGATTTTGTATGCAGATTATGCACCTTCCTTTTCAAACATTGATACCTAATTATAATTTGATTTCTTTACAGTCCATAAAGAACATGCTGCATTTAAAAAACAAGATACAAATGGAAAAGATTGAACATTCTTTATACTGAGATACATCTATATATATATCCTTATGATTATTATTTCAATTTATCTTATTATGTAATGTAAATATTTAAAACCACAAGCGATATAATGACTATCTCAATAATTAAATTCTTGGAATTCAAATAAATGAATTCTATCTGAATTGCATTAGGCTATTTTTAGCATGAATAAAAGTTGATCTAATAAAAAATTTTTGATTTTACCAAGGATAAAATTTTTTTCAGAATTTATAAACAAAAAATGCAAACAAATAAAAAAATCTTTACTAATTATGGTCAGGTCAACAAATAATTTGACCAATTAAAAAAGGTTTTTAAATTTATTTTTTTTTTTTTAATATAATTAAATAATTTGATATGCTTTTTCCTTGTGAATATGGTCAGTAATATTCAAAAGTTATTTTGTACATTCTTTCAAGTAAGCGATAACATCGTTACGTTCTTTTTCCTTTTTAAACCCGGCAAATGCCATCTTTGTACCAGGAATATATCTGAAAAAAAACAAGATAATAATAAAATTAGAGATAAAATATCCCAAATTCCCTAATTTTCAAAAAATTATTATATAATCATACTTTTTCGGGTTTTCGAGGTAATCAAATAAAGTATCTTCTTTCCAAATTACTCCTTTGTTTTGATTAGCAGCAGTATATGAAAATCCCGAAACTGTACCGGATTTACGACCAAATAAACCATGAAGATTTGGTCCTACTTTATTAGAACCTCCTGCTTCGACTGTATGGCATTGAGCGCAACGAGTCTTGAACCTGTTTTTTTTCAAATTTAATAATTTATTATTATAAATATTTAATTTTTTGAATTTTTGATTTTAAATATTAAAAGTAATGTAATATGATTCAATTTAAAAAAATCGATTTCTTTTAAAATTGATTAATGAAAATTTTTCAGGCCTACAATTTAGCACCGTTCTTAGCATCAGCACTTGCTATTTATTTTAAGGTTATCAAAAAAAAAAAAAAAAAAAATATTGATCAATATTTTTTTTTTAAAAAAAAAAAAAAAAAAAAAAAAAAAAAAAAAATAAAATATTTACCAGCGTCAAAAGGCATATTTACAAATTATGTAAAATATTTTTTTTTTTAAAAAAAAAAAAAAAAATCAATATAAATATATACTTTTTTTTTTTAAGATGGATGAACACACTATTTATTTATTTTCCGATAATTTCCGATAAGTTTACGAATAATTTACGTAAAATGAAACAGCTCATGTGGATACCTACACGGTTACTGCGCCTTGATTAATAAAATAATTTCTCACAAGAAATTCGTTTTTTTTACTTTGGAAATCATGCCAAAAAAATTCAGAGGAGAAAATACTAAAGGTATAATAATTAATAATTAGTTTTATATTATAACCGAAAGTATTTAATAATTATTTAATTTATAATTTTTTTTTGCTTTTATCAGTTACGGCTGCAAAGGAAAAGAAAGCCGTACACCAAAAAGAGGTTAATTCCAAAAAACAAGCTGAAAAAGAACGAAAAGAGTCCGAAGAGTGGTCAGTAGGAGCAAAAGATACTTCAAAAAAAGAAGCTCAAAGACTGAGAAAAGTACGATCAGTCGTTACTTTTGGGAGATATTTTAATATATTTTTAAAAAAAATTACAAGTTAGAATTTGATCTCAATTTGTTTTAAATTAATAATAATTAATAATAGGAAGCTCTATTAGCAAAGAAAAATGAAGCAGCAAAATTATTAGAACAAGAAGAAAAAGAACTCTCGAAATATAAGCCTGTATTAAAATTAACAAAGAAATCGGGTGAAGAGGTAGCCTATACCTATTTTTTTTACCTTTTTTTTAAGTTAATTAAAAAGATTATGTTATTTTATATTAGACAAAGGCTATCAAGAGGACTCAGAAAATTGAACAAGAAGCCACTGAGAGAAGAGAAATTCCTGAATTTTCTGCATCTAATATAGATGATGCTTTAGATTTATTAGAAAATAATGGTGGTGGTTCTCCTACAAGTGCTGCTAATATTGAAAGACATCCAGAAAGAAGGTTTAAGGTATATCAGTTGATTAAAACATTTATCCTTATCCTTATACATTTATATATATTAATGATAATTTATTATAACATAGGCTGCCTTCCGTGCATATGAAGAACAAGAGATGCCAAAACTTCGAAAAGAAAATCCTGGATTACGTTATGCTCAATTACATAATCTTTTGTACGAAAATTTCAAAGTAAGTCTTTGCTTTTTTATGAGTGAAATATCTTCATGTTTGAAAAAAAATTACAAAATTATGATTTATTAATTTCCTTTCTTTTTTTTTATAATACGAAATTAAAAAAGAAATCACCCGATAATCCTTTCAATCAAACCAATGTTTTAAGATACAATGCTTCAAAGAATGAAGAAAGAGATCTGATTGAAACAACAAGAAAGAATATAGAAGAACGGTTAAGAGTTTAAATTGCCGAATATCTACGCAATTTTTGATTTCCGATTTTCCGATTTTCCGATTTTTCCGCTTCCAATTTAAGGAAATTACTGTATTTTTAATGAAATTACCGTAATTTAGAAATTAGATTACTCATCTTACCTCTCTATAGTTACTATGTTGGAGGAATCCCTAATATAAATATCACGTAATTAAACATTATATTAAGTTCACCTGCATAAATTGTAGGAGGGTTTTACATATTTTATTTTATTTATTATTAAGGGGGGTGAAAAATAAAATGGCAGTTTAAAAACACTTTAAACAATAAAAAATAATAATATATATAAATATTTCATGATCCCATGACAAAAATGATAATAAAAAAGTAATAATTAATTATTTATTCCTGATTTATAAGAAACTACTAAATAAGGAGATTTGAAAAAGTGGAGAATTTATTTTTATTAAACTAGAATAATTCTCCTTAAACTCACTTACTCACATATGAAAATGCAATGTTAAAAACAGGTAAAGAAGAAATAAAATTAATTATAAACGAAATTTAAATAACATTGACAGGTTTGACACGTAACACAAGTTAACTTTAATTTTTTTATTACTTTAAACAAAAAAAAAAAAAAAACATTTTATATTATATTTTGTTATTCGTATAAGAGTGTATAAGTAAATAAAGTATATATATAAAGTACAACCCATTACCCATGTAAAAAAAAATATATACAAATTGAAATATAAATAATTTAATGTGATGATTTGGATTTTTAATTAAATTAAAAAAAAAAATTTTTTTAAATCAATATCATCACGTATGAATAATTAAGTGTAAATTACGTGATACATCATACATTAATGCACATTGCTGTAGTTTACACATTTTTAATTTTGAGTGTCCATTATTCGTTATTATTATTGATAAGGATTAGAAAGGAGGATTTCGAGGAAAAGATTAATAGATAATAATATTATTATTATATTGATATTTTTTTTTTTTTTTTTGAAAAAAAAGATAGATTGAATACAATGTACAAATAACAGTAAGTACGTCTAATGCAAATAAACTCTAAAAAAAAAAAAATCTTTAATCTTTTTTAAACGAAACAATGATGAATATACAAACTATTAACATATGTATATGTATACTACTTAATATTATATATATACTGTGTACTGACGACTAAAAGATACAAATTTTTTATTTTGATGAAATGATCAACAAATTGCGCAAAAATTGATCAAGACTTTTTAGCAAAACAAAAGAAATTGAAAATCATATTGTTTCAAAAATACGGAACAATCAATATTAATTATTATTGTTCCCTCGAAAAAAAAAGAGAGAGAGAAAGAGATAAGATTATATTTACATATTTATATATATATTATATTATATATATTATTATTATATATATTTATTTTATTTTTATTACCGTATTCATTTTATTATTAATTTTATTTACAGTATTTATAATGAAAATTGAACTGTCAAATTTGGTACTAAACTAAATTTGGTAAATTGTGTAAAATTATGAAAAGAATTTTTTGGGAATTTTTTGAATGAATATTAATTATTATTGAAAACATTTTCTTTGTGTAAAAAATGTAAAAATAAAATATTAATTTGAATGATTAAAAAAGCTTTTTTTGAATGATTGAATGAATTTAAATGAGGAAAAAAAAAAAGGAAAAAAAAAAAACTGAAAAAACTTTATTAACAATCTCCGAAGTCCCGAGTTCCCCGTTTCCCAGATTTTTTTAGGATAATCATGGAAAAAAAAAAGTCTAGGGGCCAGGGAAAATTCAGAAATTCTAAATATTCATATCTTACAAAAGGAGTTAAATTAAAAGATGAGAACATATGTTAGCCTCGCTACATCTCCTTGATTGTTCTCATAAATAATTTACCACAAAAGGATTAATATATATTAAACCGTGCGTGAGAATCATAAAACCTGTCAAATAAAATGAACATGTGTCAAGTTAATAATAATATGTTTTAAAAATTTCCTTGTGATGATTTTTACGTAAAATTTACTTACGCGAAAGATTGTAAGCAAACAAATAGAACCGGTAAAAATTCCCTTTAAATTAAAATATAAAAATCAAAAAAAAATAAAATAAAATAAATAATAAAAAATAAAACATTTTTAATCAAAATAATCAAAATAATCAAAATTTTCCCATTCACTACATCAACTAATTTAACTAATCTTTTTTGAGTTTCGGGACCCCTTTTTTTTCAATTTTACCATAATAAACCATATCAAATAGAGATTTTTTAATTTGATCAGGGTTCCCCTAATCATGATAATAAGAAAATTATTATATTGCATATTTGTTTGTTTATCTGTCATAATAATTGTGTACTGTACACGTTAAAATTTTAAATTCAAATGATTTCGTGACTAACTGATTATCACACGTCATATAGTAAATCTTAAGATATCGAAGTTAAGCCACTAAAAGTTTTTCCGCGTTTTTTTTTTAATTAAAACATGGGTTAGTATGGTTAATTTAAGTTACATTAAGTAAAAAAAAAGTTTAAAGTTTAATAAAGTTTAATAAAGTTTAAAAAAGTAAAAAATATTAAAAATTTTAAAAAATTAAAAAAATTAAAAAAATTAATAAAATTAAAAAATTAGAGAAGTATTATAATATTAAATTATAATTATAATTATAATTATAATTATAATTTATTACCTATGCATACGTATATAAATAAATAATAAACATACCGTATATATATATATAAACATATAGATATAACATATAGATATAATATATATAACATAAAGATGTAACTTATATATATATACATATAGATATAACATAACATATATAAATAAATTATATAAATACATATATTATATATACAAATATATATGTATACAACTAACTACTCATAACCCTTATAACCCATAACCCTTATAACCTAATCTTACTAATCTATAACGCGTAAATTCGAATTACTTATATTGCCTATACTACCTATATTGCCTATACTGTTTATAACTGTACGCACGCGCGTTTTTAAAGTTTTAAACATTGATATACTTTTGATATACTAACTGTAAGATATTATTTGTAACTTTGATATACTTTGATATACTTATTGTTATTGAAAGATTCTTTTTTATCTTGGGCTGAATTTTGATGCAAGGGACTTCAAAAAAAAAAAACTTTGTGTATTTTTGTGTACTTGTAATCTTGTAATCTCGTAAAAAAAAGAGAAATGCAGGGATGAAAAAAAAAAAGAAAAAAATTAGTAATTTAAATAAAAGATAAACAAAACGCGTCTAATATTCGAACATGTAAATATGTAACCCAACATTAAATTGCAGAACTTTTTTATTATTCTTTAAATGAATTTTTTTATTTCTTTTGTTATCTTTATTTGGTTTATCTCTAATTTTTTATCCCCAAAATAATTTACTAAAAAAAAAATTCCCAAGGTACAAAAAAAAAAAAAAAAAAAAAAAAAAAAAAAAACGTGAATTTTTCCTAAATTAAAAAAAATTAAAAAAAAAAAAATTCCCAAGGAAAAAAAAAAAAAAAAAAAAAAAAGATTAAATAGATAACGTGAATATTTCCTAAATTAAAAGAAATTTAACACAAGTTTTAAAATAAGTTTTTTTAAGAACAATAATAATTTTATGAGTTCATTACAACATTAATGATTAATATTGTTCTAAAATATTTTGTTGACACAAAATGAGTTTAGTTTCAAAAGACAACATAAAGGACACAACATTTTTTTTTTTTATTTTAGAATAAAAAGAAAAACAAGATAACAAAGGATTTAAAAAATTTTTAATATACTCGATAATATATATTGTAAAATTTATTATTGTTCAATAATAAATAAAAATTTTTTTTTTTTAATTTTAAAAAAAAAAAAAAAAAAAAAAAAAGTACAAATGCGAAAGAATGTGAAATTTTAAGTTGCATTTTATATATATTTTTTATACGCTCGTGTTTATATTATGTTTATTTATGTATTAAAGAAAATTTATCACAAATGATATGTGATCTTTCCATTGTGATAAGGACAATCAAAAATTTATCGGTTCTTTGTTTAAAAAATTAAAATAAAATAAATTTAGGTATTCATTGAAAATTTTTTTTAAACTCAGCCATATAATAATTTAGACTGCGCCCTGGAAACTAGTAATTAAACAAGTTATATAACAAGGATTGAAGATTCTTCAATTGTAATAAAAGGTACAAACATTACATATATGTACGATTTGTTACAAATAGAGTAAAAATAAATGAATAAATTTACCCATTTGAATAATTTTTCAGACACTCCGACCCTCTTTAAATGTGGCTTATACAAAAATAATAAATTTAAACCCTATTGTCATTTTTATTTTATTTTTTTTCATTTTCAATACATCCATTTACATCTATTTACATCCATTAACATCCATTGTAAAATTTTTCCATTATTCTAACTGCGGATATAATTACATAAATGGTTTCCATTGTTTAGATTGAGTTTGAAATACATTTCATTCGGTTTTTTTTTTTTAAAAAAAAAAACATGTGGTTTAAGTTAGTTACAAAAAAAAAAGTATAAACACATGTAATTTTATTGAAAATTGTTTCGATTTGAATTATTCCATTAAAGGAAATCATCAAGAAATTCGATATTTGGAATTATTTGGAATTTTATAAAATAGAACAAAGAAAAAAGAATTTTTTTTTTTAAAAAGGTAATGATAAATCGTACAAACTTTTTTGGAGGGCGTTTTTTTTTTTTCTTTATACATAAACAAGAATTTCATCCAGTAATAAAAAAAATCTTCAAACTTGTTTCAAATTTGTATGGTCGGCCGTTTTTGTGTGATGTAAATTTATAAATGTATTTAGTTTTACCCGGATTACTTTTAAATAAATTTGGTAATTATTATGTAAATTATATGTAATCGTGCATATTCTGGTTATCCAATGATATACAAAATTAGATGTGCCATTGTTCTTCCACACGATATTTTTGTGGGGAAAATTGAAAAATTTTCCATTTAAAAAAATTCCGAAATAAATTTTTTTTTTGGGGGGAATGTTAAAATATTATAAAATATTATAGATTATTGTATTGAATGTATTAAAAAAAATGTATTCAAATCTTATTATTTCAAATGTATTCAAATGTTTTTATTCAAATGATTTAATGATCAAATGTACTCAATCCTTCAACCAATCCAATCTCAATCAAATATTTCAACCAATCCAATTACTTAAATCATCCGATCCAATCCAATTATTTAACCAATCCCAATTACTCAAATCCGGAATCTTCATTCCGATGATTAAAATGGCGTATTTTTATTTTGCTTGTATTTGTAAATATTCCAAATTTCTAAAAACATTTTAGGGTACGTAATTAATGTTTATATTTGGTAATTCCGTAATAAACGTATTTTTTACATATATTTGGCGTCTAAATCACTGCGGGTTATTTCCGTTCATCCGCTGTTAAATATACTAAGGTAAAATGCTAAGCAAGTTATTATTTAACTAATCGGGTATTTAAAAATCATACTTTACAACGCAGCAAAAAAATAATTTATTTGTAATACAAAAAAGTTTTTTTATTGTCAAATTAAAAAAAAAGTCTAGTTCTTTTTGTTTGATGGCGATATGGCGTATTTTTGACAGAGTGACAGTATGCTTTTTTTATTCAGTACTCACTAAAAGTTTACGGAAGTATTATAATGTCATTGCATCATATTTTAAAATTTTATCTTTTTTAAAGTTTATTTTTTAGTTTTTTTATTAGTATGACAAATAAATGACAAATAAAAAAAAAGAAATTTTCTAGAATAGGCGGGAAAACCGTCAATTTTACCTCAGTCATAATCATTCATAACGACTCAGTGGCTGAAATTT
Source organism: Oehlia diaphana (assembly GCA_003833135.1). Taxonomy (NCBI): domain Eukaryota; kingdom Fungi; phylum Glomeromycota; class Glomeromycetes; order Glomerales; family Glomeraceae; genus Oehlia; species Oehlia diaphana. The sequence goes on along the minus strand of QZLH01000232.1, from coordinate 26,519 downwards.
AATCGGAGCAAAAATTCGGTCTTTACCGAATTAGATACTCGGCGGAAAAGTCAAAATACTAAACTTAGAATTAAATTTATATAATTTATATAATAAAAAATAATAATACTTGATAAAGTAGTTATAAAATATAAAATGCGCAGCATGATTTTATTTATTTTAAAAACATTTATAATTTATTTTAATTTTTTTTTATTTTTTATTTTTTTTCACCACGTCACTAAAATTATATCTCTTTTTTTTTTATAATGTATAAAAACATCTGTACATTTTTTTTTAAAAAAAAAAGAATGTAATGCTTGAAGAAGAAAAAGGGGGTTTTATGTACTATATATATAAAAGAAAAAAGGGGGAAAATATATGTAAACAAGAAGAAGAAAGTAACATTGAAGAAAAATATACATGTCTATTCGAATTAAAAAAAATGCTAAAAATGTTATTCACAATAATAAAAAATGTAAAAAAGCTATATATAAGATTCGAATGTCCTTTTTTTTTTTTTTTTTATATATATATGTATGAATGTATTGTAAAGTCCTTATAGCATATATTTGTCTGTATATTTATTATAATTAGTAATATATATATAAAAAGTTATAAAATACTATGTTTTTTTTTTAGTTTTTTTTTTTTTTAGTGTGGTTCATTTAAAGAAAAAAAAAGCGTAAGTTTTAAAAGGGGAAGAAGAAATATGAAATCATGTCATAAAAAAATCTTTTGTTATAAAACTTAAAAAGTATAAAGTTGATCTGAAAAAGATCTGTGTATTTTTGAGAAAAAAAAAATTATAATTTGTAAGCCAAATTTAGAATAAAAATAAAAAATTATATTAACAGTTAAAGGAATAATTCAAAACTTCACCTTAAAATGATTTAAAACTACTTGATAAGTAGTATTTAAAAAAAAAACGAAGTATTAATAACGGAAAAAAAAAAGAATAAAAATAAAAAAAAATGCATGTCTCGACGAAGACATACATTACATTAATAAACAAAATAAAAAAAAACGAATTTTTTTTTTTGAACATCGACTACTGAAATATATTTGAAATACTGAGAAAATTTTGAATCTTTCAATACGATCTAGAATTTGGCGTAAAATAAACGAATATTCTAGAGTCTAGACAGGTTACGCCGAAGGGCGCAAGCCAAGAGGTAGCAATAGGGTAACAAGACGTAATATAAACGAATTAATTACTAATTCAATATTTTTGTACGTATTGATGAGGATAATGCCCTGCGTAATTTATCATTTGTGGATTATAATCGTTATAATCATAATCAAAATCAACTCCGTCTTCAGAAATATCCTGAGGTTGAGCTTCAAATACTGAGAAATCATTAATTGATGGTTGCATGTAAGAAGTGAATTGTGGTGGCATTGTTGGATTATCAATCATTCCACTATAAGTAGAATCTGATGGTGCTTCGGAATTTGCGTAATAAATTTGTTGTTGATTTTGAACAGGACTTCTATTTTCTCCATCACTAGATATTGATGATACACGTCTTGATGATATGTAATCAGGATTTTCTACAATGGATGATGATGATACACGATGAGGTAAAGTTGGGGCCGAAGATCTTCTGTTTGAAGCTTCACGTGTTTGAACGCGACGTTTTCTTTCTTGTGGTCTTCTTGGACGATACCTATATTCTGGATATTTTTTCATATGTTCCTCTTTAGCAGCTTCGGCCATTTTTTGAAATTTAAGACGAACTTCCATCGGTTCTTCGTGCCACATCTTTCCAATTTCTTTAGAAACCTCATTATTTGTAATTCCTTGATGTTGAGCGACAATAGTTGGTTGTTTCGCTCTTCGATAAAGTATGAAAGCATTTGGAGGTCTAGGAGGTTTCTTAACTTTAGGAATTTTACCATTAGGAGCAACATCCTTCTTTGCAGGTCCAGCGACACCACAAGGTAAGGCATAAGATGGTAAACGAACATCAGTATCAGGTAACATTCTTGAAACATTAGGAGCGGTAGAGACAGGTTTGGAGGTTTCCAATAAATTTGTTACAGCTTGAGCTTTTGAATCATTGGGAACCAAGACGGGTTCAAAACCTTCAGGAATGAAATAAAAATGACCTTTTCTTTGTTCATATAGATCTTGAACTCTATCATATGAAACATATTCAAAATGAGGTGCGGAGGTATTATTGTTAATTTGACTTGTATTGTTATTATTCTTTAACATGGAAGATTGTTGTTGTTGTTGGTCAGGTAAAGATAAAGGTAAAGATTCAGTTTTACAATTGTTCGATTGTAAGAAATTTGATTGATGATGATTATTATGATGTTGTTGTTGTTGATGTTGCTGTTGTTGTTGTTGTTGTTGGTGCAACATTTGCATTTGTCTAGAATAATTTGCAGGAGAATAATATTGAGTTTCGCTATTTGGTCGAAGAATAGCCGCTGACATTGGAAAAAAAGGGTGATAAATTTCTTTTTTCGTAGGGAATATGAGAGGATAAAATGGTAATGATAATAAATAAAAAGGTGGTTTTTTTTTAAAAAAAAAAAAAAATTTATTATTTTTTTTTTTTTTTTCCGATGAAAGTATAAAATAAATTAAAGTTTTTTTTTTTTTTTTAAAAAAAAATTTTTTTTTTGTTCAGATTGAAAAAAAAAAAATTTGAAAGAATTTGATGGTTATATATACATAAAATTTTATATTATTACTAATAAAAATACCAGTTCAAAAACAATTTATATTATTTAGAGTAATCAAGTATAAATAATATATATACCGGTATTTGATATATATTGGATTAAATAAAACCACAAAGTACAATATAAATAAATAAATATAAATAAATAAATAAATAAATAAAATAAAATAAAATAAAATAAAAAAAAAATTTTTTTTTTATACACATTATTATATAGCACAAATCCCGCAGTAAATTATTTTAACCGGGGTTTGAAAAAGAAAATATACTTTTTTTTACTCCAGTTGTCACTTTTTTTCTGTTCTGTCAAAAAAAAAACATCAAAAAAAAATATATATATATGTATTTATATTATATTATTTGCTTTATTTGCTTTTTATTTATTTATTTATTTATTATTTATTTTTTTTTAACACTTTTTTTTTTTTGTTAACTTTAAATAGAATGAAAGGTTACATTTTCAAAAAGTTTTCCTGATTTTAATTATTATTATTACTTGTTTTTTTTTATTTGAAAAAATGTTATTAATTTTTTTTTTTTTTTTTTTTTTTTTTTTTAAAAAAAAAAAAAAAGTTTTTTTTAATTTTTTTTAAATTTTTTTTTTTACCATATTCATCATATTCATATTTAATGCATTTTTTTTCATTATTTAATTATTCTCGTGGCATCTTGGCATCTTTATAATGTATTACATTTCATTGTTAATTAATTTATTTGAATGTTTAAAATGCATTAGATCATCTCACAAATAAAAAACAAAAAGTTTTTCTTTTTAATAAAGTATCATAAGGTATCATAAGGTATTTAGAATATCAGGCCATATAGGCCATATTTTGATCTCTTAAAAACGAAATATTTATATTTGATATATCTTGATCTGACCAATCAAAGAATAATATCTGTGGCTGAGATTTTTTGCCCCTGTATAAAAGAACTGAATATAAATGTATATATAATGTAAATATTTGCTGCGTTCCTTGTGACTGCGCTATACTAGGTAAATTGGACTTAGTAAATAGTACGAAATAAATGAGTATTTTTTTTGGCTGAGTTTGTCTGAACGAATTTTTCCATAAACTCAAACCTCATAAACTTTAGTATACCCTAGTATACCCTAGCGTACTCTCTTATTAATTGTGATAACAAAAATTGACTCATTTTTTTTACGATTAGATGAATTCTATCACAAGATGTCGTACAAATTCGTACAATTCGTACAATTACTATACATTTTTACGTTTAGTTCGGGGATTAGTATTTTTTGAATTTCGAAAATGGTATTTTCAATAAAATCCTAAAATAGTTTCCTTTATTCTGATAAAATTTTTTTTTTCATGCATTTTTAATGTAGATTATTTTGATTGGATATTCGTTTTACTTCGTACTCCGTAATTTCCGTGTATTCAAAATGAGAGATCCCATTTATGTGTACAATATGTTAAAAATATGTTAAAAATATGTTAAAAATATGTTAAAAATATATTAAAAATATGTTAAAAATATATTAAAAATATGTTAAAAATATAAATATAAATATATATATATGTATATATGTATATGTAATTTATATGTTAAATGAAAAAAAAGTTTATTGTAAATAATGAAAAAAGTAAAAAAAAAAAAAAAATTTTTTTAATTTTAGTCATTTTTATTATTGATTATGCGAAATGTTAAATTTATCTTTTTTTTTAATCAATTTATTTTTAAATTATTTTTTCATTAAAATATACAAATAAAAAAAAAAAAAAAAAAAAAAAAAAAAAAAAATAAGGAATTTAATTTTTTTAATAAAAAAAAAAATACCATTTTTTTAAAAAAAAAAAAAAAAAAAAAAAAAAAAAAAAAAAAAAAAAAAAAAAATTAGGTAATTTAATTTTTTAATTGAAAATCAAATGCCATTGCTTTTAAAAAAAAAACAGCGTGGGCGTATTTCAACTTTGCATGGGCATGATCATGCATTTTTATATATATATACATACATAACATTTGATATACATTTGAACCGATAAGTGAAATTGATAAGCTTTACAAAAAAGAAATCTTTCATTTTTATAAAGAAAGAAAAAAAAAAAAAAAATCAATTTCTTCTCATGCTATTTTTTTTTATTTTTTTTTTTTTAAAAAAAAAAAAACCTTATCCCGAAAATGTTTTTCACTCATGCCCATATGGTAAGAAAAATAAATAAATAAATAAATAAATAAATAAATAAAATTTTTTTTTTTTTATATTTTCACGCCATTTCATCATTTCATTCTCTTATCTTTTTTTTTTTAAAAAAAAAAATATCCATTTGAATTTTCGGAAAATATATTCCCAAATTTCCCAATTGAAATTGTTTTGATCTTATGATAATATTTATCAGATATGGTAGAGATTAACTTGCAAGGATAAGGTGTAATACTGTAAAATGTACATTGACAGCCACATTTTTTTTTTTTTTGTTCACATGATGATAATCCCAAATAATTATAATATTTTTTTCTTTGTTAATGAACCCCACTAATCAAAATTTCCATTATCAATAAAAACTTTATTATAATAAAAAAAGATAAACAGTGGGAAATATCAAACAGTGGGAAATATCTTAAAAACTAAACTAATCTTTGAAATCAAATATCGCACAACGTTAAACTTATCGAAGATCTTTTCCTTTTTTATATTCTCTGAGCCATTATTATGCATACATATTCCCCCTCCCATATATAACATTTTTTTAAACCCTGAATTTACTGTTTGTTCTGAATTACGTTGTTCTGAATTACGTTTGTTCTTTGAATTACCTTTGTTACTATTATTCTTCCTATCAAATCCTATTCTTTTGATTAACATGATGTAAGTATGCATTGAATTCGTAATTTTTTTTTTTTTTTTTAGTTTTTTTTTTTTTTAAAAAAAAAAAAAAAAAAAAAATCAATTTTTTTTTCTGGTTTTTTTTTTTATTTTTTTTTTTTTTAAAAAAAAAAAAACCTTATCCCGAAAATGTTTTTCACTCATGCCCATATGGTAAGAAAAAT
>QZLH01000232.1:5796-17156 GCA_003833135.1 Oehlia diaphana | reverse complement strand
TGTGGGGTTTATTGTTACACATTTAATATATCAAAAAAAAAAAAAAAAAAATATTATATATTTATATTTATAATTAGGGAATAATATCTTAGAAAATCTCCCTTATGTTTTAATTATTATTACAGGTCACTAATGTATGTCGTATTTATTATTATATATATATATATACACATACATATTATATTATATTATACTCATTTTTTTAAATTACTAAATTTATCTTTTTTTTTTTACTTTAATAAAGTTATTTAATTTAAATATGGATACTTTCTTTCTTAAAATCCCCAAAAAATTATTTCCTTCATTAATAACAATAGATTAATTTTTTCCCTTTGTCCTTTTTTTTCCATTTATTTCTTTCGAAAGACCTTTTTTTTTTTATTTAACTTGATAAAGTTGACTCAATTGAATATATATATATATATATTATAAAACAATAGGATTTTATAAAGTTGAAAATGATTTTAAAAGAAAATATTGTTCTCTCTTCTAATTCATATTAAAAAGGAATTGAAAGAAGTTATATAATTATATAAATATATAAATATATATATATAAATAAAGTAATTTTATTTACCTTTTTTTTTTTTAAATTAAACGGATCAAGTAAAGATTAAATATATCACTATGAAAGGGCGTTTGTTTTCAATGAACCCTTAACTATATATGAAAATATTTTTCAATGACATAATAATTCAATGTTCTTTTGATTAAACTGGTTAAGTATAAAGAGAAATAGAGAACAATACGTGTAAGTTTCTTATCAAACAAAGAAAAGAAAAGACACGATTAAAGTTTCTTTTTTTTTTTTAAAAAAAAAAAAAAAAAAAAAAAACGATTAAAGTTTTTTTTTTTTTTTTAAAAAAAAAAAAAAAGAAAAGCTGCAAATGATGATTTACACGCGGCGGAACATGTTCTCCTTTATGAACTTTAAACTGCAATGCGTTAATAATTTATGGCGTTAAAAATAACATAATTGAAATTTCTCTTATATAACTTTTATATAAAAAACCTTTTTTTTCTATCTTTTATTTGCATCATCAGATTCAATCATAACCGGTTCATCAAAAAAATCCTTTTTTTGTAAAACATTACTATTTCAATAATTGCTTTGATAATTAATCATTAATAATCGTTTTATGATGTCGTAATTTTATTGGTGTTTTGAACTTTTTAGGAAATAATGTAAAAAAGAAATTAAATAAGGTGAACAAGGAGAAGGAGTGGGAAAGGATTAAAGAAATTATATATATATATATATATATATATATATCATTTTTTAAAAAAAGAAGGTTTCGGTAAACAACAAAAATGCATTTAATATTTTATTGCATTTCAATAAAAATCATGTCAAAAATAAAAAATAAAAATAAAAATAAATAAATAAATAAATAAATAAAAACGCGTACTTTTCTTTTTTTAATAATTACATTCATTTTTTTTGATCGTTCCGTTTTAAACACGTATTACGGTACAACTTTTTTTTTTTTTTTTTGTGAAACACGGATATAAGAAATGCAATGTTAAGTAATAATTATTCGATACAATAACTCAGGGTTGGAGTGGGAGAATCCTAATTTTGGTTAACAAAAGAGCTTAGAACTTTTAAATGAAATTATCACTTTTTGAATATAAACATATAAACTGGGGATAATGAATCACGAAGAGTCATTTATTAAATTACGTAATTACTTTTTATATTATGATGAACTTTTACTAGTGGCTTAGACCATTGTTAATTACGAATAATTATTTCAACCAATCAAAAATTACATGCTATATAAAGTTGATACACAAAGAAAATACAAAATGCGAGAAGTATGAATAGGTGAATAACAAACATAACAAACAAACAAAAAAATAAAATAAAATAAAATAAAATAAAAATAAAAAATAATATATATATATATATATATAAATATATACACATAATTATGCTTTGCATTTTATTCATAATTCATTATATTGTTCTTGTCATTAATTAATTACCAAATTTTGATCTATATTGTTCTTAATTCTATTATAATAAGGGGCCACGCTTTTTTTTTTAATTTTACATAATCAGTTAAAATGGTTAAAATGGTTAAAATTTCTCCTTTTTGAATAATGACCATTATTTGGAAAATATTGAATATTAATAGTATTAATTGGCAAATGGTTTATTTGGTTTATTTACAAATAAGTATCACGTAGTTAATCACGAGCACATGTTCCTCGATTCTATGAATAGGTGAATATAAAGTGTATAATTCGAACACGTATCTTTATAAGCTAGACTATCTAGAACTACTTTATTAAAATTTGACATATAGAATTTGACATATAGTACAAATAGTACATATAGCATATAGCATATAGTGTATATAACGAACACTACACTACACTATATACAGTTATTATTTTTATAATTCGCATTCACATTAATGCATACTTAAAGAGAACTATAAAGAATGCACGAACCATGAAACTGTAAGTCTCCCATAAATAATAAACAATTATTTAATTATTTAGAACCCCACAGAAATAAAAATATATAACATTACCTAAAACAAAAAAGAAAATGTAATGACATAATTTAATTAAAGTCGTGACCAATTTTACTAAATTTTTTTTTCTTTATATTTATGTTTTTTCTCTGAGTTCTTTCATTCATTTCTTTCAAAAAAAGAAATTTTGTATTACGCACGCAGCTTTCAATAAGTGACCCCACTTTTTCCCAAAAAAAAAAAAAAAAAAAAAAAAAAAAAAAAAAAATTTTCCGTTTTTAAAAAAAAAAAAATTTTAATTACCCCACCAACTTAAAAAAAAAACCCCCACTTTTTCCAAAAAAAAAAAAAAAAAAAAAAAAATTAAAAAAAAATGTTCCGTTTGTCAAAAAATAACAATAGATCATATTGTTCGAAATGGCTTACCTATTTAGTAAAAATTTTTTTGTGGGTTCAAATAGTTCAAATAATTATATAAATATATAAAATATTTGTGTAATTATTATCAGTAAATAAATACGCCTTTTTGTTCGAATTACTTAAATGATTGACAAATGATTAAATTTAATGAATTTCTAAAATAACTTTATTTTTTCATGATCACATTTAGATCATATCATTCAATCTCCTATTTAATTCATGTAATTTACTGTAATTAAGTTAATCAGGGCTGAATAAAATAGGATATCTCCGGTACAAACAAATCTTTTTTCCCCAATCCTTGTTATAATAATTTTTTTAACTTGTAAAATTTCTTTTCTTTTCTCAATTTGTTTAATAAACAAAAGATTTAGAACAGCTTTTTAAACAAGTTTCATTTATCTTTGTTGGTTCATTATCTCAATTCTCTCACGAGGAGAAAGAATTTCAATCATTTATTTTTCGTTGTTTGATTTATTTGGATTCCCTGATATTTAATAATGTTGGTTTATCAATTTATAACCTATATTTATACATTAAATCTTCTAATAGAGATCTTAAAAAAACATTTAATAATATTAAATATACTTTTTGATATCATTCATCAGGGGACAAATCAAAAAAGTATTGGTAATAAAAGATATCATAATTATTATTGTCAACTTAATTTAGGCCAGATTAATTTTTTAAAGTATATTCGTGTTACTCCCACTTATTCATGCATGTCATACATGTCAACCTTAAAATTTTGACATTTTTTTTTTTTTCGTGTGTGCGTGATTAAAAAGAAAGAATGTAATTTTTCTTATATAAAATACTTTGAAATTTCACTATTATTTATTAATAAATTAATTTATGCTGCATATCATTTTGGTACGAATGAAAAAAAAAAAATAGGGACAATATCATGAATTATTTGAAACTTGCATCAAAATAAACTTGTTTTGTAACGGTAATAACGGTAATAAAAATATGGATTTCCATTTCAGTTTATCATAAAGAGAAGTATAATTAATTAATATATATATATACTGTAATATGTAATATATATATATCAGTAATTCAGTGTGAATCCGAAACAATACTTAATGTACTTCAATCCTTATTGTTAAGGCTGTCAATTTTTAACAACAATATGTTAAATCAAAATGATTCATGAAAATTACAGATTTTAATATCTAATGTTTATATACTCCATTTTTTAGATACCAAATATAGATGTTTGTCACTAATTTGGATAAGTTAAAAAGAGTGTAAAAAAGTGTGAAAAAAAATTTTTTTTTTTTTTTTGTTTTGGTATAATCCCATAATAAAACATGGGTATTTGATATCACTTTCCGATTATATATTAACTGTTAAGTAAAATTTTTAATATTGACTAATTACTATTACTAATTACTATTACTAATATCATCTAAAAAAAAAAAACGTTTATATAACGTTTATTTAGTACGGAGTTCTGTTTTATGAAATACACGTGGTCACGTGGTTTTATATTTAATGCGCCTTCGCCTGAATTTTTTTGATTTATTTGCTCTTCCGGTTCAAATCACAAAAATAAATTCATTATTCATATATATCATAATCTTACTTACTATGTGTAAGATGCACAATGATCCAACTTTGCAGGAGAGACTTCCTATCTATATCAATAACAATATCATTGAAGTCAAGTATTATGGATCACTCTACAAAATATGGCTAAAGCGTTTAATTCAATATAAATGCTGCCATGATACTCTAACAAAGTTTTACAGCTGGGGATGACAGAGATCCTAAGACAATATCACCCTTATTAAATTAATACAAACTGCCTATAGACTATAGTATTCCCTTTTATGAATACCCCCCTCAATAAAATATATTTAGATTTAAAAATCAGAATATTTTTAAAATAGTTATTTTAAATCAAATGTCTCATATCTAGTACTATCAGGGATACTTTAAACAGTACTAGACGTTAAGATATGAACTAGACAAACAGAATAGACAAATAGAATAGAATCAATAATTGTCACTTACACAACATTTGCTGACTTTTTTTTTTTCAAACTCAATTATATAAATTACAGTATTCGTTTTTTTACAGTTAAAAAAGAAAGACAATTCAATTTATTACTATAAATTAAAAAAAACCAAAACAGAATGAATGCAATGCAATGCTTCCAATAATTTGCAGAAACCTAAACTTTAAGTATCACTAGCATGTAACTATATAATTAATGGTAACTTCATTTTAATCATTTAGTTATAAAATACAGTTATAAATATGGTTTCTATTAGGTATTTTAAATTGATTTCTTTTTTACAAATATGGTTTCTATTTTATTATTTCATATTGGTTATATAAAAATAATAATTTTTTTTTAAAATTTAAAATTCAGTCAACACATTTCACTATTAAATAATTGATATTTTTCGAGGCACATTTGGTGAATAGGCCCATACGGTTGAGATCCAATCATCTTTTTTTTATATAAAATACATGGGTTCAATATTCTAAATTTTTTGGAGCATCAAAAATAATACCACAAATACCATGGTAAGAAAAAAAAAAAAATTTTTTTTTATTGTAAAAAATTTCATTTTTAATGTATGTAAAAAATGAAAATTTGATCTAATTTCTTTCAATAAAAGAAGTCCGTGTAAAACTGGTGTACTTGTATATAAGACTTGTTATGTATCTATACTTCATTTCCTCCAGTTGCATATATTTGATTTGGCCTGTTTTATATTGTAAATTTAATATTCCCCAGATTTTTACGCACAGTATTTTGTCATTCTGTTAATCCGGGTTCACATCATTCCCTTGCAAATAAATAAAAATGACCAAGGATTAACATACACATCCCAAATCCTATAACGAATAATGATTGCTGGAAAAATGAATATTGTTTATTGATATGATAATAGGCACAACTGATCTTCTAATTCATCTTTTGAATTTACTTTGTTCTATTAACCCTAGATGCTGACAATCAGATCAAAATCTTTTTAAGCACGAACTCATGTAAAAATAGCATCTTGCAACAGCTACTATTATGACCAGATATGACCGCAAAAATAAACGCAAATCAAAGTCTATGTGCAAATCTTAGACAGAGCACTTTGAAGAATTTTTCCGGTGCATTTCAGGCCGATGGATTTCTGACTTTTAGATTTGAGCTTATCACACCTAACATTCTGCAACAACCTTGATTCTATTCCTGAGTTTAGCATTCTCAGTTTCGTGCTTGGTCTCTCTTCTGCAACCTGTCTTGAGAGCTTGGCTTTCTCAGTCTCAAGCTCATTGATGCATTTTTTCGATAATTCAAGGTTATATGACATATTTGATAATTTTATACAAATAAAAAGTTAGTTTGAATAACAATTAGAGTTTCGTTTACTTTAGCAACAGATATTTTGTTAATTCTTATTATATTATGATTTATTATTTTTTTTTATAATTGTCGTTAATAACTTTTAAAAGTGTTTATTACTAAAAAAAAAATCGCCTGTATTTTTTTTATTTTTTTTTTAAAAAAAAATAAAATTATTAAGAAAAACAGTTTGCAACATTTTTTTAATAAATAAAATACTTTTGTGAAGTACGAAGCTATATTATCTAAGAAATCAATTCCTTTGTAACATTAAGACCTCTTGTTAAATGTAATAAAGATCAATAGTAAAATTAGCATCAGGATTAATTTCAATTGGCGCAATAGGAATGTATCCAGCAGGAGGTGGGATTGTTGGCAGATTAAAGAAAATCTCATTAACTGGAATGTTTACTATAAAAGCGGGAAGTCCTGAACCGATATATCCAGTGGTGGGAATAGGTCTATTTTATTGGATATGGTCCTTCTTGGAATTGATCCAAAATCTCACTGGAAAGTGGAAATACATTTTAAGAAATGGTGAGGATTAGGGTTAACACTAATTACAGATTATAAATAAGTTTACTTCTCGATATTCTACTTGCGTCCAGAGTCTTGCTGTCATCGCTCTATATCTTTGACCTTGGGCATCTCTCGCATTATTTGGTTTATGCAATTTGATTGCAAATACATAGCGGATGTGAACCACTTGCAACCACATTTGACATTTGGCTATCCAGTCGCAGACCGATTGATGATTGTCTAACTCAACTATTATCCTTGCGTGCGAGTTACCCTAGAAATAATGACATTAAGGAAATCACATTCTAAAATAAATATGCTAATGCATTAAATTCAAAATACATACATTGGTGTCGCTTAGAGGAGGGCCCAGATAGGGAATAGTAGATTTTAGGACGTAAGGTTCATTTGGAACTATTGCGAGGTCAGGGGCCATTTTCCTCCTTGTTCTCAATATGCTTACAACGGGATTAGGATGAACTAAAAAAGGATTTAAAAGGGTGTAAATGTTAAAAGTGATTACTACTATTAGACAGTTAGACGCTGGAAAGTCTGGACCATTGTAAGCATTAAAACAAATGCCTAAAGTTGAAGAGATTCTTGCATGTTTTGCATTAGACATGTTAACGATAAACAACGTTACCGTTATCATCGTGTTGGAATTTGTATCCGCGAGGTGCTTTATATTCAAGAAACTTGTTGAATTTCTTTATTGATACATTTGTACCAATTTGTAAGGGCATATTACATGTCAATATTGGATATCTTGAAATCAACTGTATAATAACTACCTACCTTTCTTCGTCTATTTGATTTGGAACATGAATTTGATTTGGTATAATTGAAGTTTTTAACCTTTTCAAAAAGGGTCCTGGCCTATTTACATGAAACATTTTGAAAAAAAAGAGGAGAAAAAGATTATATTTATTGATTAACAAATACTGATTAAATTAATTGTTCTAAGGGCAAGGACGGACATTCTATTACATAATATTCTTAAAAATATATATATAGTGTATGTGGGGTGGGTGGCGTTAAGACTTATAACAATTGGATATTATCACTGCCTTAAATAAGTCATCAAATTAATGATCAGGTAATAAGTGAAGAAACAAATACAAATTGCGAAACTAACATTGTAAATGATGTTTCTATGCTACAATTTCAAACTTGAATTTATTGCTTGAACTGTTGCAAGTAAGACAATATTCTGTTCCATTTCTATACCATATCCATAATTTCCATGTTTTCTGTCATAAATGGGCATGATGAGTCCTACAGCTAAGCTAATGCAAAATTATAATTAATTCCCCTAAAACTATTTTATGCTTTAAGACAGATTTGATTAACTCGAGATGGGTCAGTTTTGTAAGTGATAGGCTTGATGTCCAGTTTTTTTGCATCGGTAAATTTTTGGGCTATGGATCCTTAGTAAATTATCACAGAATCCTTAAGGATCTGAAAATTTATAAAATCCTTAAAAATCCTTAAATGATTTATAAAAATTCTTAAGAATTCTGGAATTGATTATCGGCTATGTATCACATATATCATATGATATAATTTTAACAGCTGATCCTTTAGTTAAACTTTCTCGTCCTCCATATTTTCCTTCCCTCTCTTTATAAAATCTATAACGAAATATTGAATAATGTTTCACTATTTTTTTTTTAATTGGCAGTCAGATTCTGGTAAGATTTATAGCTTTTTTTTATATATTTATATATTTAATATGTTTAATATTTTCTTTGTTTTTTTTAAACGACTCTTTCAGAATTCTTTAGAGGCAACATTCTGGTAAGTTTTATTTATTTCTTCCATGTTTTAACGAATGGTTTCCAATGGTCCATTTCTTTCTCTTTTTTTCAAATGGTCAGATCCTTTTCTTTTTAGGTTCCTTTCAGATTTTTATGGCACACGACATTTTTACTATTTTTTTTTTATTTTAATGATTTCTAATTGTTTATTTTCTTCTTTTTAGATATTTTTTTCAAGTCTCTAGACATGAAGATGGGTAAATAGAAGTGTGATGAATACCGGTAAGTAAAAATAAAATTATTTGGTTTTTTATTTTATTTGATGACCATTACTAACCGTTCATTTTTTTAACAGGTTTTTTCTATAGATGTAGTCATGCAAAATGCTAGTAAGTAAAAGAAGCGGTTTAAATTTTTTTTATATTAATGAACATTCTAACTGTTTATTTTTTATTTTTTTAGATTAAATGAAATGCGATGACTTACACATTTTTCAAGTCTCTCTGGGTATAGGATAACGGTAAGTAAAAAATATTTTTTTATTGTTTTTTTTTATTATAATAAACTTTACTAACAATTTGTTCTTTTTTTAAAAAAATGTTTGATATAAATGTAAAAAATGTAAAATGAATCTCTGAATATTTCTCAAAAGGATAATATTCTACATATCATTACATAATTTTTGTAACTTTTTTAAAATTAATATAATTAGATGTATCTTAGTGTTTTATTAATGAAACCATTTTTATTTAATATTATTGATTAATTTGTAATAATATATGGGAAATAATAAATTAATAAACATAATAATAATAATAATCCATAAGGATTCACGTCCAAAAAAATATAAAAAAGCTTTTTACATTTTTGTATAAGTTGAAATGAATCTTTTCTATCGTAATTCAATTGATATACAAATCCAGATATTCAGGGGTTAGTATTTTATCAGTCTTTGGCATGTCTAAATTTTATATGATTGTGAATCAATTTAAATTAAGTAATAGCTGTCATAAATTAGCCCTATAAAAAAATATCATACAGTGCATTACCTTTATACTCAATCAATAACTTATAGTAATAATTAATCAGTTTCAAATTCCTTATTAATTATTTAAAAAAGTTAACCAATAATTTTTAGTTCACAACTTAAACTTTAAAAATTATTGGTTAATTTTTATTAAGTTTTAGCATTTTAAAAAATTGATAATTTAATTTTACTTATAATATCCAAATTTGAGACTATATAATTTTTATATAGTAATAAATTTTAAATTAATATAATATTAATGTAATATGTAAGTTATAATCATTTTTTCATTAAATAATAATTTTTTAAAAAAAATTTATGAAAAGTAAAGTTATAAAAGTTGGGTTTAATATGACTATTGATTTCTAATTAATTGTCTTTTATTAATATTATATGATACTTATATAATTTGACAAACCTTTTTTTTTATTTTATAAATCAATTCTTTTTTAATGAATAATATTACAATTTCTTTTTATTTAATTAAATTTCAATTACTAAATTATAAATTATTTAAATCAGTTTTTCTAAAAATTATATATAAAAATACTTTACAGAAACTTAACATTTTTAATCAATATAGAATCGATATTGTTAAGTTTATCTTAACGGTATCATTTTAATATCATTTTGATATTATTTCAATATCGATTTAATATCGATATGATATCGAAATAAAGTATTATCATTTTGATATTATATCGATATTAAATTAATATTGAAATGATATCAAAATGATAATTAAAATGATATCGAAATAATATCTTTAAATTAAACTTAAATATGTTGTTTCGATATTATTTCTATTATCATTTTAATATCATTTCAATATTAATTTAATATCAATATCATATCATAATGATAATACTTTATTTCGATATCACATTGATATTAAATCGATATTGAAATGATATCAAAATGATATCAAAATGATATCACTTGAAAATTTAAAGTTTCTGTAAAGTAATACACTTTATAATGAAACATAAGTAAATATAGTATTGTAAAATAATGAGATTAGTCTAGTATTCCACACGAATCGATTCGTGACATGGTGTGACCCTGATTGCTCCCGAGTAATAAAAACGTATTTTGCGAATAACTTTTGATCTAGCAGTCCAATTTTGATGATCTTTTTTTTATTTTGATCAGGGCAATGAGACCTATCGATTAAAAAAAGATCATCGAATTTGGATCACTAGATCCTGAGATAATAATTTTTGGAAGTCGAATCGAGTCCGAATCGAGTCCGAATCGAATCAAATTTCAAAAGAGAAATTTGATTCATGCGGAACACTAGAGATTACGATTTCATACTATTTATATTTAATAAGTAAAATCTAAATACCTATTTTTTTGACTTTATTTTAGTAATTTTTACTAATTTTTAGCAATTAACAGATAGCCAATTATCATATAAATTATCTTTTAACAGTCTAAAAAATATAGAAATTTTAAAAATCCTTTGCAAATGTCAACTAGAAATAATGTATTCTTTCAAATAAATATATTAATAATAATTATTCATTTATATAATAAAAATATACTAGATAGTAAAAATCATAAATGAATTGCATTATTTAATAATATAAAATTATAGTATTTATATTATACATAGTGTTCCGATCCTATTCTTAAAGAGTCATTCGGATTCAATCCGGATCCTGACAGCCCATCCGGATTATAATCCGGATCAACGGATTCATCCTTTATTTAGGATCCATCCGGATTAATCCCATCCGATTTTAAGGATTCATCCTTAATTTCGGATCTATCCGGATTTATCCTAATC
>QZLH01000231.1:86165-97115 GCA_003833135.1 Oehlia diaphana | reverse complement strand
AAAAATGCTTTTATAAGAGAATCCCAAATTCTTTTACTTTATTTAAAAGATTTTATTTTCCATTTAAGGATTTTAGTAAAATAAATCTAATAAAATAATTTTAAAAGATAAAAAATAAATATATAATTAATTATTTTTTTTAAAAAAAAATACCTTATTATTCATTTTATAACTATTTTACATCATAATTATTTTTATTTGCATGTATTTTTTACAAAGAAAAAACAATAAATTAAAACTAAAAATTATGAAAAAATATATCTTTTCTATATATATAAAATATTAAGTTTTTTCTTTTACTTATCACTTAAAAATAATTGCTATATATGCTTATAAACTTTATTATCACATTTAATAAAAGTGAATAGAAAAATAATAGAAAAGTAATGAACAGTGATGGAAAAAAAGAAGTGAGTATTACCATTACTTTTGAATATTGATTAAAAATATTAAATCTGAGTTACATAAATATGTAACGCATATTTAATTTAGATTTGTGTAATGTTAATCTTATTAAAATATTGAATTTTTATAAAAATCTTAATTTAGACTAATTTCAAAAATCGGCACATATAATTTTGAATATTTTAAATAAAATATTTATAATTTTATATTGAAAATTTTAATAAAAAAATAAGATTAATTCTAACTTTTTACTACTAAAGTAACAAAAACTTATAAAAATTAATAAATAAATAACCAGTGGTCTAATTTAAATAGAAATACTTTGCCTATATAGGGTTAACATGATTAAACTTAATTTTTGAAATTGGATATATTTCTTTAAATGTGTATTGAAAAAAATAAATTTTTGTACAATTTTAATATAAGATTTTGCTTGTATAATTATTTTTATAAAACTTTAGTTTAGGTAGTTTTTGATCAGTCTGTATAGGACTCCAGATATTATATGTATAACTCATAACTAATCTGCATGAATTTAAGCACTTTTTGCTCCTACTAAAATAGATCTAATTTGCTAAAAATCAAATTATCACATTTAAAATTTATACTAATTTGCTAAAACTCAAAATATAAGTTATAGTAAGATTCTAAAATAATATAGGTTTAAATTTGCTTAATAAATATAATTTCAGTTTATTCAAATAGCAATTTCTTTTTGAATACAAGGTATTTGAATCTAGGTCATATGATTATTCATTATTGCCATTTTGATTAGTAGTATAAACTTTAAAATTAATAGATAAATAGAGTTTTACCTGCTTTACAAGTTTACCTAAGGTATTAAAGATGCTTTTGAATGTCAGTTTTGACTTTACCTATAATAATTTATTTTGCTGATAACTCTTAAAAAAATTTAGAAAATGATTAGCAAAGACAATTTTTTATATATAAGTCAAAAACAGCATTTAAAACCCCTTTAATGCCTTAGATAAACTTGCAGAACAGTCAAAAATACATATATTACATAGAAAAAGTAAAAGAGTATAATATTGGTATCATTATATTTCATGATCTGTATTCAAACACCCTGTGTAAACTTTGAAATTTTCTATTCAAATTACTTGTAGATTGGTAAATTTAATTGTTAATTTACTGAAATTAATAATTTTTTTTTTATTATCAATAAAAAAATAAAAATTTATATAATTAAAAATATGTAGATTATAGATAAAATAATAATTAATAAAAATAATAAATTAAATATAAATAATTATTAAAAATAAAATCTTGCGAAACTAATCGGATGGGGTTTGGCCTGCATTATGCTTAATTTTGGCCGGAATTATGCTTAATTTTGGTCAAAATATAAACTGGACTAGTGTTCAGACCCGTAAACCGTTAATAACGGATATCCGTTATCGATCCAGATTATCAGATATCCGGTTTGAAATTTGAATATCGGATTGCAATCCGGATTTCAAAATAGTTAATTGGATTCAACTGGTTAGATCTGATAAAGTATTGATCTGCCAAAATGCCAAATGTCGATTTATAGTAATTTAGCAACAAGATCATACCTATTTCTCGTTTACATTACGCAAATATTCAAGTAACATGATTTATTCTTTCTACGCAGTTTATTCTTTCTATCATTTTTGTTTTACATTACGCGATTTATTATTTTTATCATTTTTGTTTTATGTTACGCGATTATATCATTATAACTGAGATTGATATAGAACAAGAATATATTATTGATATTATTGACATAGAACAAGATCAACCTAGCCCTGATGGTCACCCGAAAACAAAAGCAAAAAGCAGCAGAAAAAAGAGAAGCTGGACATGGGATTATTTTGAAGAAGTAGACATTAAAGAGCAAGCAAGTGATAAAGAAGAAGTACTTAAAAGGTGTAAACTTACTGATGCTAAAGGAAATAAGTGCGGAACTCTTTATATTAATGATGGTTCAACAGGAAATGCTATAAACCATTTGTTAAATGAACATGAAATATTAAAGGAAGGTAAAATAAATAAGGTGCGTTTCTTTCATAATTTTAATTTTTCTTTGTTCTTTGTAAAAACTTTAGTAATAAAAATATCACTTTTTATACAGAATCAAACGACTCTTTCTGCTGTTATTCAAGCTCACAAATACAAAGAAAGTCGCCAATCTGAACTTCGTCAATTTTTAACCGATTGGATCATTGAAGATCTCCAGCCATTATACGTAGTTCAAAGTTCTTCATTCCGGCGATTGATTAGTGAATTGGATCCGGCTTTCATAATGCCAGATGAAAAAAGCATTAAAAAAGTCATTTATAAGGCTTATAAATTTATAATGCCTGCATTGATCGAAAAAATTAAGGTTGACGCGAAAAGTGTGTCAATAACTACAGATATGTGGACTGCATGTAACGGACAAGGATACATTGGTGTAACTTATTCTTACATCGATACTAAATTCAATCTTAATAAAATTACCTTAACAGTCAATTACGTTAGATATCCACATACCGCTCAACATGTTGCAGAAAGTCTGGAAGAAGTATTCAACGAATGGAATTTACGTGATAAAGTTTTTACAATTACCATGGACAACGCTGCTAATATGAAAAAAAAGCGATCACAAGTATGAGTAATATTAGATGACAAGGATGCAGCGCTCACACTCTTCAACTTATAGTTGGAAAAGCATTAGTTCCAGTTAAAGCATAAATTATGCGAGTAAAAAGGTTAATCGAGTTTTTTATGCGCCTCAAGCAATCTGAACGTTTGGAGGATATACAAAAAAAATATCCGAATGCAAATTTAGAAAATGATGAACTATTAGACGAAGCTAAAAAGGAAACAATCGTAGATATATTTTTTTCATAATATTTTTATTCTATGTTTTCTAATACTTCTATATAAAATATTACCCTTATCAATATAACACAATATCAGGACGTAAAAGATACAGCCAAATATCTCCAATTGATTAATGACGTATCTACACGCTGGAATTCCAGCTATCTCACTTGGGTCCGTTTGCTGTATTTAAAAGGATGGATAAAAATTTTATTCAATGTTCTGTCATGTAATATGGACTTGGATTCAAAAAAAGATGCCAAATGATTAAAACAAATAATGATTACTGATGATGAATGGGATCTCATTGCCGACTTAACGGAGGTACTATCGACGTTTGCTGATGCGACTGAGGACTTAGGGGGAAGTAAATATGTAACGAATAGTATGCGTATGCCGATGTTAATGGAGATTATTAAAATGGTAACAACCGATTTGGCAAACAATCAAGATTCCGATGAAGAAGAGGATGATGCATTTGAAAATAATGATGCAGAAGAAGGGCAAGATTCTACACAAAATAATAAAATAAATGAACCAATTAATACTTTTAGTTTGCTAGATGAAGTTAAATCAAAATTATATAAAAATATAAAGAAATATTATCCAACTCTTTTCACTGAAAGCCTAATCCCTTCTATACTTGATCCTAGATTTAAAAAACTTGATTTTGCTCCAGAAGCTCAAAAAATTGAAACTAAACGTCATTTACAAGAATTATTTAACAATGAGAAGGTGAATTATCAAAATAATCAAGCCGCTAGTTCAACTTAATCAACAACACAATCAAAATCTTCAAAAAAAAGGAAGACTTTAATGGCACGACTTTCTAAAGCTAATGTAGTAGTTATTAACGAAATTGAAGAATATCACCAACTACCGAAAATTGCTTTAGATTCGAATCCTCTCATGTGGTGGAGAGAAAAAAAAGAGAGTTTTCCTATCCTAAGTGGCCTTGCTCGAAAACACTTGGCAGTTTCGGCAACTTTAACTGCCAGTGAACGTCTTTTTTCTGATGCAGGGAACTTACTAACTAATAAAAGAACGAGAATGAAACTGAAGTTATTCAAAAAAATCATGTTTCTGAAGAGAAACTCGACCAATTTTAACACAATTCACCTTGTTAATTAATACTGGGTCGGTTAAAAGAATAAAGATACATTTTAAATAATTTTCATTTTATAACTATGAAATATGAATTTTTTTTTAATTTTTTATTTAAGAAATAAGATACGTGGCTTTTGATAATTAATTGTGTTACATGAACTGTTATATACCCGCTATTTACCTGTTAAGTAACCTTTTATAATAATGGTTGAACCGGTTTGGACCCGATTTAGAAACCGGATAGAAAATTCTTTAAAATTTTTAATCCGGTTTTGGATTTTACTATTGGATAGATCCGGTTTACCCATTATCAATCTGTGTCTGAACACTAAACCAGACCCTGAAACTGATATTTTTTTTAAAAAAAGGATAAGTTAAAAAAAGATACCAATTTTGCTCAAATATAAAATATGACTTTGTAAAATCAACACAATTTGTAAAACTCATAATTATGACTATTAATTAATTTTCAATCAATTTGCTCTATCTAAAATTATGAGTTTAACCTAATTTTGATTGAATTTGCTAAAACTCAAGTGTGAGCTATATATGTGATGTCCGGGGTCCTGAAAATTGCTATAAAAAAATTTTTAGTTAATGCTACTGTAATTCTGGACAAATTACAATATTTGAAGCGTTTTTAGTATATAAATATAAATTTAATGTTTTCTGGTAGTTTCCCTCCTTTTTATTACAAAAAGCCCAATTATAAGAATTTATTTAAAAAAAATAGAAAATTTTCACTAATTAAATAAAACTAATATAAACAAATATTTAAATTGACAAAATTTTAATATTTTTAAATTTTTAGCAAGTTATACTTTCAATTAAAACTTGTGAAATAACATATTTTTCATCATGTGAAACAGATGAATGAACCTTAATATTATTAATTCCTTTTTGACTAACATTATGGATCGTTAAATGTGGCTTTTCTAAAATAATATTAATTATATTAAAAAAAAAAAAAACCAAAAAAAAATAAAAAAATCGTTAATAATAATTATTCATGCCTTTGATTTTACTTATAGATATATCTTTCCATGTAAGACGATAGCGAGGAAATAATGCTTTATAAGCTGCTTCTTTTAAAGTCCATCTTTTTTTTAATAAACTTAATTAGACAAAAAAAAATAAAATAATTATAATATATTAGAATCTTACCTAACAGCCAAGTATTTAATGATATTATTATCAATCATAATTTTATCTTGTTTTGAATTATTTTGTGATAAATTATTAGCACTAATCAATTTTTTTTTTTGATTAGATAAAAAAATATTAAATTCTTTTAATTCTCCATCTGACAAAATTCTTTTGGAAAAATGTAATAGGGATGTTGGTTTGCGTGTTAAAAGAGCTTTAATACGTGATAAATGGATAATATCTATTCCAATTCCAAGTATCATTTTAATATAACAAAATTTTAAAAAGCACGACTTTTTTAAAAAAAAGATGCGGAATATTGCAGTGAAATCACGTGATAACTTAAATAATAAAACGAATACATATGTACGGTATACCAATATTATTCGATATAATAAATATAATAAAATTTAAAATTTACTTTTCCACTATTGTATAATTTCAGAGTTTTGTCCGTATACAGTAGTTTTATTATACGTATACTGTATTATGAAGACTTACAATCAATTTATGAAATATATAATCAAAATCATAATAAATAATAATAAATAAATAAAAAAAAAATCAATACAATGAGCAAACCATACAATTATTTATGCTACATGGTAAATTTATCACTCATGTTCATTACATGAGATCTAAACAATTAAGATGATATTAAATTTAGCGAATTGTTTTAGATTATACATGAATTTTTTTTAGAAAAGGAAAAAACTTACGCGCTAAGTTGAGGTTTTTGAGCATATTTAGTTTTGAGAACCTCACGAATTGAATTCAATAATTCTTGGTATGTAGGATGTGCATTTTTATTTAACCTATAATAAATTTATTAAAAAAAATAAAAGATTTAGTATTTGGTTATTGATAAATGAAAATATTATTATATTACTTACGATGTGACCAAAGCATGTGACATAGCGCCAGTGACTACTTGTTCACCTGCCATTTGTGCATCAGCGGAAGTTTGCTCATCTTTACATCCACTGAACATGATGATATCAGCAGGACTTCCCTTTGTCTCGATGTTCTTACGACGAATTTTCTGATACTCAGTTGCAGCATTTTTAATTTCTTTAAATGATTTTATAACACCACCTTTAATATAACTAAAACCCGCATTTAAAATGCTTTTGCTTCCCAAAGAAAGAATATTTGATTCTTTGACAACACCACGAGTGGAATAAACATATGGTAAATCAAGAACAGTTCCCGAATGACAACAATCGAATATAACAGTCAACCTTACTCCTAAAATAATCACGTGATTATTTGACGCATAATTTCGAGAAAATTTACAAAAGAAAAAAAAAAAGGCTAACCTTTTGGAAGGGGGGCAACCATCAAAGCGTGCAATTCATCATCAATAATTTGTCCATTTGTCATAAAATCAACTGGCATAATAGTTTCATCAAATCCATCTTCTTCATCCCCAGCATCATCTTTAACTTGTCCTCCATGCCCACTATAATGGAAAAAGTATCTGCAAAATAACAATTTGTAATAATCTGTAAGTTCTTTCCTTTTTGGTCAATTAACACAATCTGTTTTACACTCACGAATCGTTTTCTTGTGGGTCGTGTACAAGCCATTTTATTGCTTTAATAATATTTTCTCTTGTCGGAAATAATTCCGAATTTGGCGATTGTTCATCGGTTAGTATTTTCATATTAGATTCTTCAAATCCATAATGTCCTGTCAAAAACTTTTTGATATTGTTGACATCATTGATACAACCTTTTTTTTTAAAAAAAATATGGGTTAATTAATTCTTTTTTTGACTGCCGGAGCCTCTAAAAAAAATGAAAAATTACCCCTCAATTGATATTCGGAATGATAATAATTAATTCCAATTAAAACGGCTCTTTTACGTCCTGTACAAGTTGATGTCTGAAAATCGACTTTTTCGGATGGTTTAACAAATAAACTATAATCATCCGGTAAGTCGTCGTTTGGTTGCTCTTGTTTATGATATTTTACTTTTTTAATTTGGCCATGAGAAGGCACGCTGTTTTCTACATATTTCTTAAAGAAATCAGAGGAAAAGGGATCCTCATTAAAATGACTAGTAAATTCTTGGAAGTCTTTAGGAATATTACCGCTGCTACTACTACTACTATATGACGTAGTTGTGGTGGTTGTGGTAGTAGTTCCGTCTGGAGAAGTATAGGTTTTCGTTTCTTTGTGAACTGACATGATAAACTTAACTTCCAAAAAGACAAAACTTTACTTCCTTTTTATATGTTTTCCATATATATGTTTTCCATATTTGATATCTATAATCAATTTCACCAAATTCATACTATTTATTCATCTGTTAAACCGGTTATGAACTGGAACTTATTATTATCTAGTACGATGCACATTTGTAGGCCAAGAAAGATGCAATTTGTAAAACGTGGTACTGTGAGTCTGTGATAGCTGACGTGATTGCAAAGATCGGCATTTTTTGCGGATCATACATAAGAATGATAAGATCTAAATTTTGTGGTACGTAGTACGTACCATCAAAAAATCTCCTTTTTATCGGTAGATTTTCCATCACTTTATTTTAATTAAAATGACAAAATATTTCATTCAATTTGCTCAATGTATATGTTTCTCATTGTGTTTACATTTTTTTTTAATGCAAAGGTTTGGTTAAATTAATTAATTGATCTATTTTTAATTTAGCTCATGAAGAGTTTCGTTTACCTGAACTTGAATCTTTAGCACAAATTGAAAATGTAAAAATATCATATAATAAAGAAGAATACAAAAATAATGTAAGCAGTAATATTTTTTAAAAATTAAATAATCTAATTGATATATTGAATGTGATTTGGTTAATTTCTAGTGTCCGTTTTTAATCATTGAAATTGATAATGAAGAAGAAGCAACTAGGCTTGTTAAAAGAGCAATTTTAATAAAGTGATTAATCAAATTTAATTGATTATTTAGCATTATGAAATTAAACTGATTAAAATTTTATAGGAATATATATGAATTATGGGGGGTGGGAAAAATTTATGAAGATGTTCACACTCAAGTAAAAGCCAAGCCTGAAAGATGGGTAAGCAATACTCGTCTTTTTATTTGGAAAAAACTTCGTTCTGATTTCTTTCTCCTTATGAATAACAGCCGGCGTATGACTATAAATCATTTAAATTTATAGTATCGGCATTTGGATCGACATGTTCATCGGATTATCAAATCAGAATAATCAATTCATTTGCGTATTTAGGATTTAAAGGAGATATTGATCTAAAAAATCCAGAAGTAACATTTGGTGTATTAGAAGATTATGGGTTAGATTCTGTACCGCCACTAGAACCTTTTATGATATATTTTGGAAGATTAGTATGTATTAGGTTATATACTATCATGAAATTTCGATTAAAGCAAACTTATTCTTTAATTTGAACTTATTTATTTGCTGTTAGATCGCTTCAGGGAACCGCGACCTTATTCAAACTTTTAATTTGAAAAAACGTAAATATATAGGAAATACATCAATGGATGCCGAATTATCATTAATAATGGCTAACCAAGCATTGGTACATGTTTATCATCTGTATCTTACTCTGGTTTAATTTTACGACTAACATTATAATTTTTTAAAAAAGGCTGCACCGGGTAAATTGATTTACGATCCGTTTGTTGGTACAGGCAGTTTTCTTTTTACTTGTGCACAATTTGGATCCTTTACGATGGGATCTGATATAGATGGACGGCAAATTCGTGGGCAAAGTAATTAAGTTTTTAATTGAATCATAAGCGGAAACTTGTTGAAAATCATTTTAATTCAATTTTTTTTTTTTTTGGTGATTAGCTAATAGGTCTGTAAAGTCTAACGTGGAACAATATCATTTACAGGGAAAAGTCTTGGATACGCTTGTATTTGATATTTGTCATCATCCATGGCGGGATAATCTTTGGTTTGATGCTATAGTAACAGATCGTAAATAGATAGAATCTTCTTAAGAGTTAATATGCATTTGTAGGAGAAAATCTCATAATAGTTTTTTTTTTTGTAATAGCTCCATATGGTGTTCGAGCAGGAGCGAAAACATTAGGAAGAAAGAATCCAACAAAACGACCATTAACTATTGATGGAACACACGAGTAAGGGAATGTGTTTAATGTTCAAGGTTCATTAATTAAATAATCATTTTATTATACGTACTTTAAGGGGGAAAGATTACTATCCACCAACAAAACCATATGAAATGTCTGAAGTATTGTCTGACCTTTTGGAATTTGCTGCGAGATTTTTAGTTCTTGGAGGAAGATTAGTGTATTGGTTACCAACACTAGTAGATGAGTGTGTACTCTTTTATTTTTTTTTTTCAAACTTTAAGTGCGCATATACTCTATTTATAACTATGTGATGATGCAAAATATAGATATTCAAGTTCAGATTTACCGGAACACTCATCAATGAGACTTGTATCAAATAGTGAACAAAATTTCGGTCAATGGTCAAGAAGATTAGTTACAATGGAAAAATTTAAAGATAATATCATAGGTGAACGTACTAATATACATAACGTAAGGGGATTAGATAATCTTTCTTCTGTATATAAGAAAAATGATGTTAATTCTAATGAAGCAGAAATAACAAATACAAAAGAAAAGAAAAAACCTGGACATTATTTATTTAGAGAAAAGGTGAATAAATTCCAGTAATTTTTGTTTAATAATACCTTTTTTTATTTAATTTTTTTTTTTTAAAAAAAAAACTTAGTATTTTTCTTCTAAATCCGATAAAAAACAAACTTGGACAAGAAATAAAGATCAAAATCAAGATGATGATACAGACAATACTACATAATAACCTGTAAGCAAATCTGAAGTTGTTGCTAACTTACAGATTTTGCATTTATTGATGCTTGTGGTTTTTGGGAGAAATAAAAATATTGTGCAACTCGATAATTATAAAATAATAAAATAATATACCGTATATGTAATTAATATACGGCTCTATAGGACCATCATGTGCACGTTGTACCAATATTTTGCACGTCATGCTTAATATAGCGATTATAGCGTGCTCAATATTATTAAATGCAAATTTACATAATTATGAAGTTTATAAAATACAGTATATGATTATAGATATTATTACTGTATAATTTAAATAAGCTAATTATACTAATTTTATATTAAAATCTGAATTTGACAATGCACCACTTAGAATTATTTTTGTTAATTGGTCCTGAGAAATAGTTAATTGAATGGAATTGCTTGTAGTCTTTTGAGTTTCGTCATTATTGTTTGTAATCTTTTGAGTTTCGTCAACCTTTGATTTTTGATAAACTGAAAAAAAAATTAGCAATTGTTTATTACCAAATGACGAGAAAATAGATCTAAACATACTTTGTGATGCACGTTTGAATGTACCATTATTTGCATTAAATTTTGATGCTTTATTTGATATAATTGTATTATTTGATGATTGAGTTA
>QZLH01000231.1:45717-81840 GCA_003833135.1 Oehlia diaphana | reverse complement strand
TAAACAATAATAATATGTTTCTTTAGTGGCTTGGCTTTGTCATGCTTTTTTTTAATCGATAAAATTGACTTGGGTCATGATCGACATTATGTTACATATGTGTAACCATATGATCAAAAGACCCTACCCTTAATAATGATCTGATGTGGCACTCCGTGCCACATCATACCATTATCAAGCACGCCCGTACAATAACATACAATTAAGATACGTTGACGTAAATGACGTAATATGTGGTTTCACGTGATATTTACGGTGTCGCATCCAAATAAATAGACAGATCATTTTTTTTTTCTTGATTTTTTTTTAGTTCTATAAAATTTTTTGGTTTATGAATAAACTTTTTTCTTTTATAGGGTCTAATTTTCAACCATATTTATATTAGGTGTGTATTGTGGCTTTTAAAAATTAAATATTCTTCTTATATTAGAAGATAAAATTTAGTTGATCTATACTTATCGACATTTTTCTATCTTTTCAGATTTCATTTACTTAATAATGGAAGAGCAGATAGAGCAAGCAGTAGCTTTTGCGTTAAGTCCCACAGCGGATCAAAGCCTGAAAAGTCAGGTTGGTAGACAGTATAGTTAAGACTCAAAGAATTTTTTTCTAATGCAATGATTTGAGCTAATGTTCGTAGATAGTTGGAGATTTAAGTTATGACGCGTAATATGGTTTAAGAGAGTGTAATATTAATTTCTTTATTCCAATTTTTATGTTGTTTATTTGATTCTTTAAATTAATTTCTATAATTTTATTCCAAGAATAAAAATAAGCTGCTAATAATAACTCTGCATTAGTTGAAAAATTCTTGTAATTATTACTTGAAAATGATAATAATATATATTTTTAATCAAATGGATCATTTTTTTAAAAAGCTAAAAAAATTCCAATCAAGTGTCCTAATGATGTATACGCATTTCTCGTTTGTTGGTTTAATTATGATATCGATTGTACTTTAGGCTATGAATTTTTGCGAACAAATAAAGGCATCTCTCGATGGTTGGCAATTAGGCCTATCCTTGTTCGTAAGATTTCCAAAAAGGTGTGTCCATTGTTTTTACACACTGTGATTAATATAAAATGTAGATTAGATATTATTATCATAACTTACTTTTAATTAACATCGCAGTTACCTTCCATCCTCCCTCTTTTAATATAATATATATGCGAATTATTTTTATCTAATTCAGTACACCAGAAGCTCGTTTGTTTGCTTTGCAAGTTTTGGAAGGTGTGATGCAAAATAGGTATCGATAAATAAATCATATGATCATCCGACGTGTTCTCTTTTTCAATGTTTGCTTATTTTAACTTTGTCATATTCAGATTTTCAAGTCTTGACAAATCACAAGTCAATCATATTCAATCCACATTAATGGAATTTGTTAAACGAGAATATGTGATCGGGGAGGGCGATGGAGAGGAACTTAGCACCGAGCCACAATGTCAGTTATAATTTTTTTTTTAATTAAATAGTTTATTTTATAAAAATATGAAAAATAAATTTCTTGATATGATTCGAATTTATTAATGTAGACCTAAAAAACAAATTCGCTCACACATTAACTCTCCTGTTCGTTCAAATGTATCCGTCGGATTGGCACAATTTTTTCGACCAATTCCTGGAACTAATTCAGACAAATACGATGAATGGAAATAAGACTAATATTCGTGTAGCAGATATATTTTTGAGAATCTTAATTTCAATTGATGATGAAGTTGCGAATATAGAAATTCAGAGAGGAAAAGAGCAAGCGAATAGGAACACAGCAATTGTTTGTAGTCAATATATTTTATTATTATTTTTTTTTTTCATTGATAGACACATTAATAGTATTCTCTGATAAATAAAACGTGCTATAATCTCTTGCCAGAAAGACAATATGAGAGCAGGTGACGTACAAAAACTAGCATCTACTTGGTATGAACTGCTGAGCGAATACCGTGTTCGAAATCAAGATATTGCTATTATGTGTTTGAACATCATTGGTCTTTATATTGGTAAATTATTTAGTTATCTCGCGTTTTATTCTTTGCAGATTTAGTTAATGATTAACTCTATATATGTTTTTTTTTTATTAATTAGCTTGGATCGATATTAATTTAATTGTAAATGACGCATTTATCGTGCTCTTATATGAATTATTAAATGACACAAGGCTTCGAATGGCCGCTTGTGAGTGTTTGACAGAGGTATTTGCATATTTACTGAGATTTTCTACGAATTAATTATTATTTCATTATTGTCTTAAAATATTAAATTTTTTTGTAATAGATTGTATGCAAAGGAATGAAACCCGCAGAAAAACTCAAATTAATTGAGATCTTAAATTTGACTAATGTCATGGGAAATTTAGACTTAGTGAGTAAATGTATTCCTGCACTTTATAACTATATTATATAATTAATTTATATTAAATTTCTATAGACGGATGATATCGAATTTGTGGAACATGTGGCAAAGT
The DNA here is from genome assembly GCA_003833135.1 of Oehlia diaphana. Lineage (NCBI taxonomy): Eukaryota > Fungi > Glomeromycota > Glomeromycetes > Glomerales > Glomeraceae > Oehlia > Oehlia diaphana. The sequence continues at coordinate 79,372 of QZLH01000231.1, read as the reverse complement.
TAACTAATGTGTTAGGTGTAGAATTATGTAAAATTTGGGAGGTAAATAATGATATATGATTATTTTGTTAGTTTATATTATTATCTTTCTATTTCATGATGCTTTAATTATAATTGAAAGGCGGACACTGCAACAAAAGCTGCAGCTTATGGTCAAATAGAACTTTTACTCCCATTTTTACTGAAATTTTTGGCAAATGAGTATGATGACGTTTCTTGTGCTGTATTTTCATTTGTATCAGCTTTACAGGCGATTGTGAGTATTTAAAATTTTCATGCATGTTCAAGCTTTTTGTTTGTTTAATACTAAATTACATTTTATTTTTAGTTTAAGAAACAAAAGAAGCAGGCCGGCTCTTTAGCAGGATCACAACGTGAATTCATAGATTCATTACTTAAGGTTATTGTCATCAAAATGAAATACGACGATGAAACAGATTGGGGCGGAACAGAGGAAGATGAAGTGGAAGAAGCCGAATTTTTAGAGATGCGAAAAGTTAATATTTATGAATGACCTATTCATTTATACAGCAACTTGTTTATTTCTTTCAATATTAATCAAATTATTTATCTCTTATAGAATCTTAAGACGTTTTTTGACGCAATTTATAATATCGATGAACAATTATTTACTTCCTACGTTCATACGGCTGTGATTAATACTCTGGACAAATATCAAAGGGTTGGAAATTCAATTGACTGGAGAGAACTTGAATTAGCTTTACACGTATTGCTTTTGTATGGCGAGGCATTTAAAGGACAGTTGATATTTGTACTAAAACATAACAATGAGATCATTGCGTTTACTCCTTTGGGGGAGATGGTTTCGAAAATGATTCAATGCAGTAAGTATATGAATTGTTATGTAATTTATTATTCGTGTTTATATATATATATATTTTTTTAATAATTATGAAAATATTTTAATTAATAATCTTGTAATAGACATTTCAACATATCCACATCCATCAATGCCTTTGATATTTTTTGAAAACGTTGCACGTTATTACCAATTCTTTGAAGTACAACCAGATTGTATTCCCACAGTACTTGGAGCTTTTGTAGATTCGCGTGGGCTACATAACGCCATTTTACAAATTCGTACTCGATCATGGTATCTGTTCCATCGATTTGTGAAATTGCTCAAATCAAGAATGGGACCTTATGTAGAAACCGTATTAACTAATATTCAGGTTTAAATATTATAATTGAGTGGATAATGGTACTTTTCCGGTAGATTAATAATAATTTTTAATATTTAGGATTTATTAGTTGTGCAAGCAAATCTTTCTTCAATTGATGTGTCAGATGGAACTATAACAAAAGATCAAGCAATGGAAGGAGGATTTGATGACCAAATATATCTTTTCGAAACTGTTGGTATATTGATCACAGTCGACACTATTCCTACTGTACGCCAAACTGAATTTGCAAAAGTAATTTCATAATAATTTGAAATTATTTAATTAATAATAGAGCTTGTAATTAATAATATTTTTGGCTGTCTAATAGATTGTTATCAATCCTCTGCTGGCGGATATTGAAAGAAATCTGAGTAAAGTAATGTCAGAACCCGAAGACCTTCTTCATGTGCTCCAGCTGCATCACTTAATTATAGCAATTGGTAGCATCGGAAAAGGTTCGCTTTTTTTTCGACATCAATGATTTTAGAGGGTCAATTTAGTTATTTTTTGTCTTTAATTTTCAGGTTTTCCTGATGCCCTAAAAACGGAGGTACCAACTGCCGAGTGGGTTGTATTATTAAAGCAATCTGTTGAAGTTATATTAGTCGCGTTTAAAGCTTTAAGTCGATTCGAAATTGTTCGAGAGTCTGTAAGTTTGAAAATCTCTTTCTTAAAAACAACTTAAATTTCATTATTGATACTTGTTTTTTTAGGCGAGGTTTGCATTTGCGAGATTTGTAAATGTACTTGGTGTTGAGATTTTGCCTTATCTTCCAGAATTAATTACTGGATTACTTAATGAGAGCCAAGTTTCAGAATTAGTGGATTTCTTGCCCTTTATTGGGCTACTTTCTCATAAATTCAATGTATGTTTTCGCGATAATTTTTTTTTTTCATTTCTTCCTTATTGATGACGAGCACTAATACAATATTATCTTACAGCCACTAATTTATGATATTTTAAATGAATTAATTTGCCCTTTAGTTACCAAAATTTTTTATGTTTTAAATCAAACACCGTCTGGAACAGATGAAGCAATGCTATTGTTGAATCTTCGAAAAGCGTATCTTGGTTTTATATTAAGCCTTTTGAACGTTGGAATGGATGCAGTCTTTATTAGTGATTGTAAGTTGATGTTACATTTTATTATCATTGTACTATACTCTAATTTATTTCAAATTATCTAGTAAACCAACCGCGTTTAGAAAGTATACTTCAAAGTGTTGTTCATTATGCAAGTGATCCTGCTGACGTGCCGTCAGCAAGGACAGCTTTTAATATTCTTTCAAAAACGTTGGTATTGTGGGGTGGCCCTATACAATCTTCAACAAATAACACATCCACTAATTCTGGTCGATCTCTTCCCGGTTTTGAACAATTTATGTATGATCATATATTGCGTATTTGTTTTGAAGTTCCAATGAAGCCTGAATTTTGCATAACTGATGGACAATCAAATTTGGTAATGTAAAGTGCATTTTTTAAAAATATTGAATAGAATATTTTACCAAGTTTATTTTGCTTTATTAGATACTAAATGAAATATCAAGTATACTTAAAACTATGTATTCACTACGAGGACATGAGTTACTTGACTATCTTAGAAGAGTTTGGTTGCCATTAGATTCTGCTGATGAATTTTTACAAGCTTTACAACAATTAGAACTAAAAGAATTTAGAAAATATTTTCAGGTATTTAATAATGATAACGATATTTAAATATTGTTTATATTACACTGATTAATATTTTAATTTGTTATTTAAATAGACATATGTTCAAAGATCCAAATCATGAGTCTGTATAATTTATTAGAAAGTTAATTAATTAAAAAAAAATGTAGTTGCTAAGCTATGTAAAACACTGGTTAATTTGAAAGCATTAGTTTTTAGTTTTTACTGGATTTCATTTAGCCTTGATATTAAAGTTTAAGCCAGAATTCATTTGTTAATGATTTCAAAATTATTTCTTTTATATGTTTTGTTTTCTTTACCAACACATTTTATTTTTGTTTTATTTTTTAATTTCAAAAATAATTTATTTATATACATAATTGCAAATATTTGAATTTTCTTGAATTTGAAATAAATTCAATATTCAGAGTTTCAGACAACTTTTTTATTAATATATGAATAAATAAAATTTTTGGCCGTTATATTAAAAATAAGTTAATGTATGATTTTACAATCATTAAAATTGCCTGTAGAATTATATTATCAACTAAGTTTTTGTAAATAAATTCTTTTAATGCAATTCATATTCTGTTTTTTTTTAATAATTTTACATACTGTATATATGAGAAAAATAAAATTTTTCTTTCTGTAAAATTTTATTCGAATGATTTATCTACAGAAAAGGGTTTTCCCTATATTACTCTAATATTACTTTTAGATAACAAATAAGTTAAATTAACATTTATAATACTAACGAAACAAATAAAAAATATAATTAAAAATTTTTTACATATGAAATTTTATATAGATTAAGAAATTTCTAAATTAAAATTATTTTATCAAGTTAAAAAAGCCATTTTACTATCAATTAATTAAGGTAAGCAATATTTTCAAATTATATAGTTTTTATTCTTCTAATACCACGGTGAGCTTTTTATTCTATATTATTAATAATCTAGCTGAGCTAATTCTATTAATCTAATAATTATATTTCACATCAAAGTAACGCTGCAGCATCTACACTTATTTATATTTTTATGTTTTTTGATTTTTTTTATTTTGCAGAATTCTAGTAAAAAAAAAATAGTATTATTTCTGACCATTTTCAAGATGAGCAATTTTAATTAGTACAACTTGCTTAGTTTAGGCCATAGTTTTGCGAAATGGTGTTGAGCACCGGTGTGTGTTTTAGTAAAGTCGATTTGGGTGAGGGTTAAGTAACGGAAATCCTATTTCGGATCAAAGTTTCGTTATACCGGAACCTGATCATAAGTAAAATCTTGATATATCGGAATTTGGATCTGGAACGGATTATCATAACGTATAATTAATTTACCCTCAATATAACGAAATTCTTGATCTAACGGATTTTTGACAAATTTTACTAATGGAACGGATGGTTCTAATTTCACTGTGTATATTCCACATCAACAAATATCATTATGCATGAAAATCCGAAAAGCCTCATATATTTTAACGTATAAACACATTTACAAGTATTTTTCATTCTAGCTAAACTTTTAATTTAAACTAATAAATTGGTAATTTAACGATGAATATATATAGATGTCTAAATTGAAATAATGCAGTTTGATAATTGTAATGATTAAAATATAAAGAAATTAAGTATTCGATTAGTTCCTCGTCATTCTTGAAATTTATCAAGCTGAATATGAGTAAGAAAACGAACCGAATCAGTATACTTGGTTTCTATAAAAAGAGAAAAAAAAATTTTTGCGAAAACTGATTACCTGTAAAGTTAATGTTTTACTGCTGTTCACCTCTTGATCTCGATAGATTCCAACTAAAGCTTGTGCCTTTTCATATAAAGTACTTTTAAGAGAGATGACGATAAATTGGAAGGTATCAGAGGCGTGTTCTCGAATGTAATTGGCAATTTTACCAACGTTAGTATTATCCAGTGCAGCATCTACCTCATCAAGTACAAAGAAAGGTGATGGCTGGTAACTATGAATAGCGAAAAGTAATGCTAATGCCGCCATAGTTTTTTCACCACCAGACAATTGTTCCATATCTCTAAAACGTTTCATTGGAGGCATAGCATGATATTTGACTCCATCTAAATATGGTTCCTATAACATAAAAAAAAAATATTATGTTTCTCAATATGTATTTAATAAAAACAACTTATCAAAATAATTATTCAATTCATGTTATTCATATTTACCTCATTGTCTTCTAGACTGAGGTATGCTGTACCGCCCAAAGGAAAACTGCGACTTTTTGTCAGATCTTTATATATTCGATCGATGTTTTTCTCAATATGATCATAAGCTGCGCGGAATCGTTTGCATCTGTTTAGAAGATGAAGTATATCTGTAAAAATATTCAAACGTTCACATTTCCAGTTTTAATTAAAATAAAAAAAAAGTAACCTTTTTTGCTTGACATTATTAAACCTATCCTTTGCTGTTTTAGCTTCTCTCCTTGCGCTATCAAATTCCTTTTCTGTGTCATGTAAACGTTGTTCTATACCGTCCAAACTTATGATTAACATAATAAGCGTTAGTAAACAATTTTAATTATATAATATATAATATATATTTACCGTTCAATGGCTTTTAAAATAGGAGCTATTTCTTCCATTTTTGCAGATTTCTCATCAAGTTTCTTTTCAAACTCATTTGCAATTTCAATCCCGTCATTCTAAATTAAACAAGAAAAATCAAGATTTAAGGATAATTTAATAAATAAAATAATTTTTTTTTTTTTCCTTCTATTAACCTCCTTAAGATCATCAGTCAATGAACTATAATCAACTTGAACATTCCAACCAGAACTTGTTGCCGCAGAACTAGGTCCAGCTCTATTTGACGATAAATCGTCATCTTCATCTATATCCATCTCATCATCGTCTTGGAACCGCTATAATAACGATTATTATTAAATAATGAACTCATTAAGAAAAATGGTCATGAAATCGAAATCAAACCATACCGAGTCTTTTATTGGTATATCATCAAGTGATCCTCTTTCGAGAGGTAAATGGATTTCTTCCAACTTACATTTACGGAATATAGAAAATTGATCTGCTTCTAACTTCTCTATATCCGATTCCTTTAATTAATAAGCGATAAACTATCATTAAAACATCACGACAGAATGTAATAACAAATAATCCTCTAGATATTAATTTTAAAAAATACCTTGTTTACAATTTCTTTCATCATTCGTTCAATCTCTTTTGTTATTTGGGATAACTTTCTCTTTGCCACATTAACAGCATCGGTTTTCTCGTCAAAAGATTCCTTTATTTCATTTAATGCATTCTGTGCTTCAGCAATTTGATCAGAAATAAGCTTTTTATCCCTCAATAATTGTTCTTTTTCTTGTCCGAGTTGAGTCAACCTCTCAGTATCATTTTTTATCGCTGCTTCGAGTTTATTTAGCCGATCTTCTGCTTCTTTCCTTTGCTCTGATTCGAACTTCAACCTTAAAAAACACATCAATACCCACGTAATTTAATAATAATGATAGTAAAAAACAACAATAATACGTACTGATTTTGAAGCCTTGATTTTAAAGTTGTAAATTTCAATCTCTTCTCGGCCATTTCTTGCGCCAACTGAAGTTGACGCTGTTCATATTCACGAATATTAGCAACTTGAATTTTCGCACAGAAGTCCTCAAAAATGGTATCTTCAATACTATGTATTGTATTTTCTAACTGTGTAATTTGATTTTCAAAATTTGTTAAATCTGAATGAGCCTAAAAGTAAAATTAGAACATAAATACTTAGTGGACAATATTCGTCAAAGTTTGAACTTTAATAGATAAATTTTCCATAAATACCTTTCTCCATCTTGGCTGTAATTCATTAGTTTCATTAGCGATAAAATTTAATTCGCTATTTATTGATTCGAGCTTACGTGTGATAACACTCTAATCAAATATCAGTTTTTATTATTGTTATTATTTTGAATAAACAATCTGAGTTGATTTAGGAATTATTTTTTTTTACCAACTCTTCCTGGGAAAAATTCAGCCTAGACTCTAATCCAGATATTTCGCTCTTCTTTTGTTCTTCAAAATTTCCCCTTCGTTTAGATTTGCTCAAATTGTTCAATTTGGTTAAAAGATCATCTCTCTGACGTCTTAATTCTATAAAATATTATAAGTTGGCTAAAATTTATAAAATTGAAAAAAAGTAGTCATTTATTTTACCATCAATATTGTCAGCGCGTCTCTTTTCCGCTACTCTTTTTGCGCCGGTTAAAATATCATCGCTATGCCCGCCAGTAACCAAACCACTCTTATGGATAATCGTACCATCAAGTGTAACAGCTTATTTAAAAATTATTATTCAAACGTAAGTTATCATAAACCATAAGCTAGTAAAGAAAAATAACTTTAGTTTACCTTTAACCTGCTGATTTTTTTCATAGCAGATGTATTTAGCTATCTCCAAAGTATCACAAACCAGAGTATTTCCACAAGCATATTGAAATGCTCTTTCTAGCTTATCATTATAAGTAATGACATCAATCGCTAATCTAGCCCCTTTCATGAAGCTACGATATTTGTCATTTATTGGTTTAACTACAATTGTGTCGAGAGGAATAAATGTGGCATGACCAAGACGTTGTTCACGTATATACTATTATAGTTATTAATTTCACGATTAATAAATGTGCTTTTTTAAGTAAATAATACGAAATTACAATAAAGTACCTGTATACATTCAATAGCAGTTTTCTGTTGATCAACAATGATAGCATCCATATTTCTCCCAAGAATTATTGATACTGGTACAGCATATTTACGTTGACTAGGTGTGAATAAATCTAGAAGACGTCCGTGAACACCTGAAAAGACCCTCTTCAAACTCTCTAAACATTCCTTCATCTTTTGTTCTCGTTCTGATTCCCTTTGGTCTACACTGGCTACCGTAAGTTTGTTAAGTGTTTCTTGTAATTCTCGATTATATTGAGTTTCTTGTTGACTAAATAATTAAAATATAAATTCTTAGTACAATAAAACAATTTTTTTTTCCAACAATAAAAATATTAATTTTGTAATCTTATAATCTACTTTATAGAATTCCTTTCGGCAACAGCGGCTTCAAGTTCTTTCCTGGCAGCTTCAAGGTCCGCATTTAATTGCGTCACATATGAACCAACCTGATACAGTTTTTAAAAAATAAATAACTAAAAAAAAAGGAACGCAAAAATTGAAAAAATTTCATAAGATTACCTTTTCTTTTTGATCAGAAACCGCCAGTTTTTCTTCCTCTAATTGTTTACGGCGTCTATCTAAATCTTCCATTTTTTCTTTTAATCGATGAGTAGATTCGCGACATGTTTTTTCTTGCCGTCTAACATTTACTAGTCGTTGTTTTTCATTAACAGTTTTCTTATTTGCCGCTTCTCTCCTAGTAATTCAATAAATTATAGGTTGAGTAATTATAGAAGAATATTAAAATCCAATGTTGAACACCAAATACCCATCGTACAGAAACTGTACTTTCTACTATATTCAGCCATATCTTCAGCATTAAGTCTTTTATTACTGCCACCTCCAGCTCGTAAAGAAGCTGTGTATAAGAATAAATCAGTATAATTGTAATATTTGATAGAGGTCTAAAATATCAAATATCATACCTTCATATTGCTCTGCAGATCTAGTTATTTTGTCTAATTCTGATTGTAATTCTAAAACATGATTCGTCTAAATAAATATATACATAAATATTTTTAATGAAAGACAAAGTATAGTAAAGAAACTACGTGAATAAATGTAATGCATTTTATGATTTATTAGTTTCCTTACTTGACGATCGAAATCCTTTCGAACTCTTTCAGCATCTTGCTCGTATTGACTCAACTTCCTTTTGGAATGAAATATTTTCTCCTCAACAGTAAGTAAAGCCGGACGCTAAATAAAAACTAATTATATATATATTCTTTTGCCTATTGCTCAAAAATATCAACGTCAGAAAAAAATTTGAAAAATAACCTTTTCTTCCAATTCTTTTTCTTTGGATTTAATAACACCTTCCATTTGAAAATATTCTTTATGAACTTTTGATTGTTCCAATCTGGCTTCCTTTAATTCTGAATCAAATTTTTTCTGCAAAAATTAAATAGAAAGTTTAGTCAAATATTTGAACATACAAATATTATAATTAAATTATACCTGTTCTCTTTGTCTTCTTCTTATGACATCGTTATGCTCATCAATCTCTCCCTTGTACCCTTGTATATTTTGTTGGATATGAAATAATTTCCAGAGAAGATAATCGACTAAAATTTGGGTCTAAATATATTATAAAGTCAGGTATTGATAGAGAAAATAAACAAATTAGCAAATTATAGAAAACAGCTATACTCTTTCAGTCTGTAATTTCTCAAACTGTTGCGCTTGGGCTTTCTGTCTTTGATATTCTTGTATCTCCGAATTAATTCCACGTTTTTTGTTAAAATTAAACGCGGAATTCTCTGTTGCTCGTTCTTGCTGAACTTTTAATTGCTCATATTCGGCTTTCAATTCCAATGATCTGGAAAATAAAAAAAAAATTATCAAGAGTTTTTATATAAAGTTAAGCCTATTAAATGAATATGTAATTTATATAATTACCCGCTGATTTGTTCAATCAATCTAGTTAGATCTTTAGGAGATTGAGATGCGATAGCTTCAACATCACCCTGGTTAATTGGAGCAACATTTGGTTAACTTTTAAATATCAAAATGGTATTCGATAAATAGATTTATTACGAAAATGTAATACCTGGAAAACTAAAAAGTTTCGCGCTTTTACCAATATATTTTGTTGTTCCAAAGTAGAATTATACTTCGCATATGTAACGGGTTTATTATTTATTTTATATTCACTTGCGCCAGATGTTGTTATACTTATATATTAAAAATTTTTATTAAATATTATATTAAATAAATAAAAATTCTATATTTGTGAATACCTTCTTGTAAATTTAATTTCATTTCCATTATCATCTTTATATACGGCCATGACCCAAGCTCGCTTTGGATTATTGGTACGTCCTTCAATAGCCATTCCATCAGTGACCTCTTCGTCATCATCTTGCATAGCTCGACCTCGATAGATCAAATCTTTAAGCTGTGATGATCGTAATTGAGCAGATTTTATTCCAAGAACAAAGGAAATAGCATCCATAAGGTTCGATTTTCCTAATTTAACAATGTACAAAAAATACTATTAAAACTAAGTTTAAATTAGCGAAAGAAATGCCTATTTTAAATAGGCCATACAATAATAAAAAAAGTGAATTAAAAAATAATTCATTTTCCAAAATATGCTCGCGCCCATATTTAAGAAGTGTTTAACTGCTTAAAGAAAACTCGTCATGATTTTTTTATAAACCTACTATACCTGCTCCATTAGGACCAATTACCGATGTAAAATTGTGAAAAGGCCCAATAGTCTGCAGTCCTTTGTACGATTTGAAGTTTTCGAGTTCAAGTCGATCAAGCCGACCCATTTTAAAGGACTTTATAAGCTGGAGCTATAAATCTAGTGAGAGTACTCTTTTGAAGCAACTTATAAAAAAAAGATTTCTTAAGAATTAGAACTTCTGTCTATGAAACTTAAATTCTTGAAATATGGGACAGAATTACGTAGAATTACGCGTGCTTAAAAACGACTAACGACTAAATTTGTGCAGTCTAATTTTAGGTTCTAACTCGCATCTCATTGGGTAAATTTTGTGACGTCAAACCTGCGATAAAACATAAGTATTTCACAAGATCTAAAAAAATTTGTTCCCCCTCTTACAATTTAATTTTGCAGAGTAAAAAAGGTAAGTAAATTTTATTCGATCTTATCCATCCTCATTAAATAAATCCGTTAAACCATTTCCTTTATGCTTAATAACGATTATTGCTTATAGGCATACCATGGCCCTTCCTGCTGACATCTATAACGAAACTTCACAAGGCATTCGTTTATTCAACAAATGGACCTACGAAGATGTTGAAGTCAAAGATATATCCTTGACAGATTATATTCAAATTCGAAACCCAGTATATTTATCACATACTGCTGGTCGCTTTTCCACAAAAAGGTTTAGGAAAGCTCAGGTATAGGCACAAAATTTTAAATTATAATTTTCGATTATCAATAATTTAAAATGAGACCTCATATAATTGATTACATATTCTTTCGTTTAATTAGTGCCCTGTTGTCGAACGATTAACAAACTCACTTATGATGCACGGTCGTAATAATGGCAAAAAACTAATGGCAGTTAGGATTGTAAAACACGCATTTGAGATCATTCATCTGCTAACTGATCAAAATCCTATTCAAGTTTTAGTTGATGCCATTATTAATACTGGTCCACGTGAAGATTCAACCCGCATTGGTAGTGCTGGAACTGTAAGAAGACAAGCGGTTGATGTGTCTCCACTTCGTCGAGTAAATCAAGCTATCGCACTATTAACAACTGGAGTATGTCTCACATATATATTATATATATATATTTTTAACAATCTTACATTACTAATTGATAAAAAAAATATCATAGACACGCGAATCGGCATTCAGAAATGTTAAGAGTATTGCAGAATGCTTGGCCGATGAACTTATTAATGCTGCTAGTTTGTATCTTATTTGTGTAATGTTGAAATTTCGTGAAAAATATTTATTAATTATTTTATATTTTAGAGGGAAGTTCCAATTCGTATGCCATTAAAAAGAAAGACGAACTTGGTGAGTGAAACGTTTATTCATGATAACTATATTTCACAAGTTTATTAACCGTTTTTCTTTATTTACAGAACGTGTCGCTAAATCTAATCGTTAAAAGATGTTAATCCGTATTTTTATTTTCAGCAAATCATTTAGAAAAGTAATCAGAGTAATGTTATTATTTTAATAAAAATTTTCTTTTTTATCTATAACTAAAAGAATAATAGATATTATTTACATGTAAATATCCAGTCCCAATTTACACCAAAGTTCTTTATATGATTACTTGTAAATTACAATTCATTTTATTGATTAAAAAATAAATATTTCATATTTCAAATAGTTAGTGGCAAGCAAGCTACAAGAATAATATACAAGCGTACCCATAAGTTTGTTTTTACAATTTAGCTTTTATCGGACCCGAACTATCCCATTTTCTCGCAAGCAATTTAATAATATTTTTACTTGATACACATTCTGTTTCCATGGTCTAAAAAATTGTATTAATTAAAAATTTTTTTTTTTTAATATAAAAGCAATGATTAACAAAAACATACCGAAATAAAAGGTTCAAAAGAATTGATATAAAAGAAATTTTCGTCGGGTTCTAAAGGCGGAAAAGTTTGATTTGGCAAGAGTTTAGGATAACTCTTCCATACTTTACGAAAAGTCCAAGAACGACTGACATAAAGTCTATCAAGCATCTCGTCAGATAATTCTTGATGTGAAAATAACTTATTAATAGTTTCTCCATTTGGAAGTCGCAATTTTCCTGCAAAAGATAAAAATTCACATTTTCCGCTGTTAGTTGTTACAATCTGATCGGGAACATCTTCAATTTTGGAACGACCAAAATAGGATGGATTAACGTGTCCTGTGACTAAAGTAACGTGAAGTGTCACATATGGGATATTCTTAATTTTAAGATCCATATTTTCAAATTCAATTCCAGTAAATTGCTGTAAAATTATTTAGTTAGTAATTTCTAAATATTATATGAATATCAAAAAAAAGGAAATGGAAAAAAAAATATTAAAAAAAAAAGTTTACAATAGGAGCGGCCAGAATAATTGCATCATATTCTTCAGAAGAACCATCTTTCGATTTTACTACGTATTTTACGTTGTTGATGCCATCAGGCGATGTTAATTTCGTTACTTTAACTACTCTTGTATCCAATTTCAAATTAGCACCAGAAAACTCTACGAATTTTTCAAATAATTGAAAATTTCCGCCTTTAATGCTTTTCGCTCCTTGGGGCGCTAAACTAATAAAGGCACCTAGTGCGTGTAATTCCGCTAGATTCTGTGCATAATTAACGCGAGTCATTGGTTCAACAAAGTGCTGAAGATAGAGCTGGTTGATTTTTTCTAATTCGGAAAAATAATACTGAGCTGTGAATTTTAGTTCTTTGTTTAATTGAAGCCGTTCTGACTCCAAAACTATACTAGTATAAGGTTCATCAAATTTATACTCTTCTAAGAACTTTCCGACAATTTCTTTTACTAGGTTTTGAACCTTTAAATTAAACAAAAACAAAAGTGAAATTATATTCACGTGATTAAAAATTTTTTTACGGATTCATACTTTTTTAGGAGCCAATCCGTATTTCCACAAAATTCTTAAAGTGTCCCAATATGGATTAGAAGATTGTTCAAAGACGAATTCTTCGCCATTCCATCTATTGAAATCAAAGAATTAGATCTGCTATAATTTGATATGAATGATCTCTGTGTTCACTTACATTCCCGTTCTCGAATCTTCCATTTCTTCTCCATAATTTATAAATTCTAACCCGAATTTCTTCGAATTTTCTACTATATGATAATTAACATCAACAAAAATAGATGCTCCCAACTCGATAGGGATGGTTATACCATCGCGTTCAAAATTGATGATTTCAATACGTCCACCAATGCGTGACGATTGTTCATAAACTGTAGAATCGACTTTAACAGAAGAATTCACGAAAGCATTTGAAATCCAATAGGCAGCTGAAGAACCTCCGGCACCAGCACCTATCAAAACATTAATAATAAAGTAAATATTAATAATTAAATTGTAATTATAAATATAAATGTGAATGCGACTTTCAATAAGTACTTGCCAATTATTGCAACTTTTTTGACTTGTTGATTTTGCTGAGGTACCTCAAAGTGAGCAACTTGTATTGTAAAGATCAAGTTAATATAAAAGGCAAATATTAAGTAAAAAATGAATACCCAACGCAAGTTTCCCGAGTGCCTCATTATATTAAGTTGAAAGAAAGTGAAAGGTTTTAGATGAAATGAAGCAGTGTTGTCCTATAAAAATATGTCATGATATATCTAAACTACTACCCCGGTCTAAAGTTTAATAGCTATATTTATAATCGTGTAACGACGTTTAAGATGAATATGGTATATTAATCTAATGTCTCGGAAATGGCCAAACCATAATTAAAATTCTCCTTTTTTGTTAATTTTGAATTACGTGTGCAAAACAGGAAAGTATGCTTTCTTCTTTTTATTCTTAAGAAGAAATTAATTCGATTCTTAAATTTTATTATATGATTCTATATTAAATAAGTAAAATAACGAATGCTAAATGAATGATAGATCGTTGAAAAGCCTTTTTATTAAAAATTCTATAATTTTGTAATCCTCCTACTTTTCAAATCTTAAAGTGAAGGGAGAAATTTACATTAAAAAATCATTAATTTCAAATATAATACTATTGACTATTTTGAGTAGAAGAATAATGTTTCATAATATGATTGGTAATTTGTTTCTTTGTGATCAAGTCATCACACTTAATACAACATTCTAATAATAAATTATAAGTTTCTAAATCAGGATATACGGGAGGGTATTCTTTAGACATTTGATGTCTTAAAACATCCAAACAATAAGTTGATTCTCGTATATTTTGCGAAGAAGCTTTAATAAACGTTTTGTAAAAATTTAAATTACGATGATATCCAGATAAAAACATATCAAACCAAATATGCCTCATTTCACTAAAAGAATGTATACATCCATATAATTCCAGTAACGTTAACATTGATTTTTGATTATGCTTTGCTTTATGAATTTTAATTAAATTATTTATATGTTTGATTTTCTCTTTGATCTTTAATCTTATAGGTTTAAAATCTATGTCGGTAAATCGTTCATATTTTGGAATACATGAATCTAGTAATGTTTGAAATATCTCTATATTATTCATATCGTATCCAAAAGATTTCATCATATTAAATATTCCTAAAGTATTTTCTATACGTTGTAAAGTTTGTTTAGACGAATTATATTCTGGTGAATTAGCATGACCTTCCAATAATATTTTAAATGTCTCAAATGTTGGTTCAATTCCATCACCTTTCATCTCATAGATCATATTTAATGCTTCATTTAAAGGAAATTCTTGATGATTAATTTGATTGGAAAATATATGAAATCTAATCGTTAATTCAAAATGATCTTTATTATATTTTGAATTTGATAATTTCACTTCATTTAATAATTTCTTCCAGGAAACGTAAAATGAACTTTGTGTAAAATTATCTTTCGTTAAGTAATTTAAAGGATTATTCATGGTTTCTTTTGATGTTATCAAAGATGTATTTTTTTTAATTTGTTCTTCGAGATTTTTAATCCGAAAAGAAATTTCCTTATGTAAAGCTTGAACATAAGCTTTCATCAAAATTGTAGAGAAATTGAATTGCCAACTTTTTTGTTGTGATGATTGTTCGTGTATAGTAATAAATTTAAAATATTTATTTATTAAATATTCGGCTTCTTGATAATCTCCCAAATCAGCATAATAAGATAATAAAATATAAAGAGGTTCTCTAGATGGTATATAATTATATTGCAAAATAAGTTTATCTAAATTTTTTATTGCAAGGTCCACTAAAGATTTTCTTGATAATGCCCAAATAAGTTCAGAATAAATTGTTGGAGTCATTATAGTTTGTTCTAGTGATTGGATTTTCTGTAATATCTCATCGAATTTTTTACAGGGTCCGGGATAAGTCCCTAATGCCTACACAACAAAAAAAAAAGCAAAAAAGATGATTTTAAGAAATTATAATATATTGAGTAAGAATAACACTATACTCTATACTCTAGACTTACTCGAATAATTAATCGCCAAGTTTCTTCTGTGAAATTATGATAATTTGGATTAGAATTCAAGAATGTTTCACCTAATTCTTTTACTTCCTTAAAATAATTTAGGTCACTTGTTGAATATAATTTATGTGAAGTTGTTAAAGAACGAAATATAGAATTCCACATATCCAAATCAAGTTTTATGTTCAAATTTTTGTAAGCAATTTTTGATGATTTAATAAATGGTATTTGCCCATTCACGATAGATTTTAATACATGTAATGAAAGAAAATGATCAGAAGATACTTCAACAACATCTAATAGGTATTTATATGTCTCTTTTGTAGGTGAAAAGGAGGATTTTGTTGTATCATTATAAATTTGTGAGAATATTTCTAAAGCACTATTTAAATCTGATGCTTTATGACACATTTGAAGTAATATATGATAAATTTCTAATGTTGGTAAAATGTTCTTTTCTTTTAAATCGATAAATTCTTTGGTAACAGCTTCAAGATTATTAGTATCTAGAAAATTCTTCATGCGCTCAAGATGTATTTGTGCTTTATCTACTTGTGATGTTATTTCTGGTGTTGTTGAAATATTGTGAAGTAGAAGTATGTTATTTGCAGCCGAATTCAGAATATGTTCATGAGTTGAATATGATGAAGCTAATAATAAAGAAATATGGAACATAAGAATATTTCAATTTGCCAAGTATATAAAAATTCAATCATTCTTTACTCTTTATAGAAATATAGTTATCGTTACCAAAAGCTCTTGAATTGGATAAAATTCGAAATAATGAATTATTTTGAACATTATATTTTTGAAAAATAAAATATTGAGTTATTATATTATGAGAATGATATTTAGTTAAAGGAGAACGTATTACTTTTAGACATGTTGGGGCAAAGCGAGTTTGAAAAACCATATTTATAAATCAAATATTTCTATAAAACCGTGTATTTGATTCCCTTTGTATTAATAAAAAAAAAAAAAATTGATTATCAAATTTTTTTCCCCGTGATCTGACAATTATTACGTAAGATTCATTACGTTACGAATACTGCGGTAAAAAAAAAAATTATATAATTGAAGAAATTTAGCGAGATATTTTCTTATTTCAAACTTTTTTACGATGGAAAGGCTTCAACGACTTTTCGGAGCGGCTGCCGCCAGTCACCAACCTGGCATGGATACTCCAACCGTGGACAACGCGGAAATGGTTTATATTTCTTCTTTAGCTTTGCTTAAGGTAAACAACTATAAAATTTGGACAAACAAAAAGCAGATCAAAATGCTTTGAGTCCGGTTTATTATTTGATTATCGTTTGTGATTATAAAAAACTTTGGTTTGCTCGGACATAATTTATCCATATTCAAGCGAGCAAGAATGCTAGTATTTTATTACACTAATCACAATATACATACTAATCATTTGTTTTTAATTCGACTGATTGAAAGATGCTAAAACACGGTTAGTATCTGTTCCGAAGTATTATTACGTTTTATATAATGTAAATTATATTTTTTTTTAATAATTTTATATACAGGACGTGCCGGTGTGCCCATGGAAGTTATGGGTTTGATGCTTGGTGAATTTGTGGATGATTATACTGTACGTGTAATTGACGTATTTGCTATGCCTCAAAGTGGTACAGGTGTCTCCGTGGAAGCAGTTGATCCAGTTTTTCAGACAAAAATGTTGGACATGCTGAAGCAAACTGGACGGTACGAATTATTAGATACTAGATTCATGTGATCTGACATTAACAAACTAATTTTCGTGTTATAGGCCTGAAATGGTAGTTGGCTGGTATCATTCTCATCCTGGATTTGGATGTTGGTTATCTAGTGTAGATATAAACACGCAACAGAGTTTTGAGGCATTAAATCAAAGAGCAGTGGCTGTTGTTGTTGATCCTATACAGTCTGTTAAAGGCAAAGTGGTTATTGATGCTTTTCGTTTGATCAATCCACAAATGCTTATGCTTGGGCAAGAGCCACGTCAAACTACATCCAATATCGGCCATCTTAATAAACCAAGTATTCAAGTATGATTAGTTTATTTTTAAATAATTATCTTAATTATATACTTTTTAACTTTATTACTTTTATTTTAGGCTTTGATCCATGGATTGAATCGTCACTATTATTCGATTGCAATTAATTATCGAAAGAATGAATTGGAACAGAAAATGTTGCTCAATCTACATAAGAAAAATTGGACTCACGGACTAACATTGACAAATTTTACGGAACATACCGAAATTAATGAAAAAGGAGTCAATGTAATTTCTCTTTTTTTCTTGTTTTGTAGAAAACTGTCCATGAATTAAAATTATTCTTAATTATTCTTTTTAGTCAATGCTTACATTGGCAGAATCCTATAACAAATCAGTACAAGAGGAATCAACTATGACACCTGAACAATTAAAAACTCGACATGTCGGAAAACAAGATCCCAAACGTCATTTGGAGGAAAGTGTGGAAGAAACTATGTCTAATAATATAGTAATGGCACTAGGAACTATGATTGATTCAGTTAGTTTCGTAGACACCAACCAAAAAAAATAAAGACAAAATTGTTGGATTATAAATTTATAGCCATATTTATTAGCAGTTAGTTATCAGCTTACTTGTACTTATTTTAGACATTTATTACATTTATCATACATCTATAGTACATTTATTTAATTAAATCTACGATGTTAGCTTTAATTAATAACTCCTATCCAGTGTTAATTTGTTTATATGATTCGGTTTCACGTATTCAATAAAACAGGGTAAATCCATAGATCTTGGTTCGAACAATGCAATGTCATAAATCTTGTTGGATTAATATTCTATTTCGAATTCAAATTTATATAATAATATTTGTTCCAATTTGCAGTTGCGTATATTATTGCATATTTTTAGGTAGTATATAATATAAATGCATGCCACCAAATTTGTCAAAATTTCCTTAATAATTCCAATTCACCAAATCTTTTATGGTAAATAACGAATGTATTACATGTAGATCTCTGTGTTTAATCCGAATATTTGACACATGATTTTCTCATGAAGCAGTGATAAATTTTTTTCCATTAGACCCATATAGGCGCATACACTTCGAATATTTCCCCTATAAAAAATCTCACCCTCCTTTCTACAAATCAATAACACATGGCTGAAAGCATAATTTATGAAGATACTCCCTTTGCTGAGTATCTTGCAGGTATGCAAGTTTTTCTTATCAATAAGGCTCCTTTTTTTTAAAAAAAAGGTATCTCTAAACCTCAAATCCTTTTTTGTTTATGTAGAGATCGGTAGTAAAGAAGAGCTAATAAAGCAACCTGAGATATTTGAACTTGAAAGGCAATTTTCACAACATAGCGAAGCTGAAATGAATTTTATCGCACGACTTACGTGTGATACTATCGAGTATCTTAAGGTTTTCATCGGTTTCTAAGATTCTTATTCCTATTAATACGTCCATTCGTTAATAACAATCTTATTTGATAATTTTGTAGGAAGCGTTTTCAACAGCTTTGCCAATACAAGAAGAAAATCAGTTCGAGGAACGATTTAAATACCTATTGTGTACATCACACCTTTTAAATGATACATTATCGATTTACTTCTATGACAGTAAAAAACCTAGTATAACAGAACTTAGGGAATCCGGATTATATGCTGGTGGACTTTCGCGGCGAAATTTTGAAGTTCTTTTTAGTGCAGTAATCGGATTGACAATTGTATTCTTGACATGGTTGATACATGATGCAGAAGCCAAAGATTTTAGAACAACAATGATTCGATTACCTGCTGCATTCCTTTTGGCTATGTTCGCTTCCTTTTTCTTATACCGTCGTATGGTAACTATTAATGTTTATTAATCTTAAAATTAAATTTAATTAATTTGATCGATCATGTCATTATTTAATTAAAATTTAGCGACGAAAAGCTGTCAAGACGTTATATGATTCCGCATTACATTACATGGAAACACTTGTATATAATTGCCAAAATCTCGATTTAAAGATCAATAAAGCGTTAATTATGATTCAAGAGATTGAGTTAGTATCTCGTGGTTATAGATTGTATCCTTTTTATATTATATTGATAGATGATATTATACTACTTTGTCTATGTTTTCGTTGTAATTTTATCTTTAACGTTATATCAGATCAATGCCATTGTCTCCAATTTCTCGTATAGAACAAAATTCAAACAATCGACGTTGTCTTGCACTTCGGGAAACTGTATATAATATACTTCAAGAAGCTTTTTTGACCTATCATAATGCTATAGTTGTTATGAAACCAGAAATTTCAAACCATAATTTAAATATTATGTATAACATGTATAATATCGTTCCGTGTAATGAAGATGATGAATGGATTAAGGAAGAAGAGAATGATACACATTCTTTGGAGAATTTGAAATTGTGTTTTCAGAAAATGCACACGAAACGTAGAGAATGTCTTTGTCATTTCCTTGCACTGGATGTAATGACACCCGGAAGAGATTCTCATCGAAGGGATTATGAAAGCCATTGGGCAGCAGTTAATAATCACTTAAATAATTTGAGTGTGGTTACTGGACTTTTCTTGGATAGGGTTATTGTTGCTTCGGCTAGCGAATTATGTATATATTTTTCCTTATTTGTTTTTTTTATTCTTTAATTGGAATTATTTAATTAATTAATTCTTACATTTCTTCAGACACAATACCATCATCTAAACAAGATTTTATGTCTCAACCATCTCCTGCTATCATTACCAATAAGAAACTTAAGTCTTATCTTCATCGTCTTGCATGTATAGAACAGCATATTCGTGGTATTCAAGCTAAATTATATATTTGTAATGAAGATGCTCGCAAATTCTATGAAACTGAAGGTAAAAATTTTGGATATAATATTTTATCATATGCTTAACGTTAACATAATATATATTGCTATTATTAGGAGCGTCGAATGAAAATGAAAAAGAATGTCTAATGAATCAATACGAATCTATAAGCAAAGATTTTACTTATATTTTCCAGGAATGGGAAGAGGGAAAGAGAGTATTGAAGGAAATGACGGACCCGATACCAAGAGATCCAGATTCTATTGGGTCACATCAGTCTTCAGTTGAAAATGTTGAAATTCCAAATAATAACAATGAACCTATAGAAAATAGTTCCGAGAAACCAATCATTGATTGGACACAAACGGATGAACCATTAGATGTACCTGCACAAGTATTCGAAGCAGAGGCTGAACCAGAAGTTATAAAAAAGGTAAAAATATTGGTTATTTGCTTATATTATTAGTTCTTTAGTATCTTGTATTAATATATGTGTAATTCTTTTTAGAAGTTAACGAGAGAAGAAAGGATTACCATTCAAAAAGCCAAGAGAACACAAGAGGTACGAATTATATTACATATTTTTTTATTTAACTGCAATCTAATATATGTAATAATTCTATATTAGGAGAAGGCAAAGTCTGTACGTCAGGATTCTGAACGTATGGTACATGAGTTGAAAGATGTATTAGTACGGCGGAAGCCCATGAATTATGAAAGTGAGATGTTAAAGTCCTCTTCAGAAGAACCAGAACGAATACAATTGCATGGTTCTCGTGTTGCTGTAGCAACAAATTAAACATAACAATGTTATATAAACATGTTATTTAAAATTAATTATATAAAAATTTAGTAATATAATTATTTTATTCACAATACATTTTATTTATAGACAATATTTAAATACGGTAGTTTTATCTACAATATAGCCATCAATTATTTAATATGACACCTTAAAAAACATCCCCTTAGATAAGGGAGATTTTTTGTCTCTTCATACAATATTGTATGATCACTATTTTTTCCCCCTAACACATAACACAAATAGTAATTAGCACACTAATTATTATCAATAAAATCTTTTTTTTTGAATTTGTAAATTCTCATCTCTAAAAATTAAACAACAATTTTTTAATAGATTTAATAGAAAAAAAAAAATGATTTATTAGAATTTAAATAAAAATTTTTATGTTTTTTTATTTTGAATGATATTATTGTAACTTATAATTAGATCAGGTTTTTGATCATATTGTGAAATGGGTACCAATTTATCCTTCAATATTTGAGAATCTAACGCTAGCGCGACTGTTAAAAATTTGGTTATTACAACTCTTATAGTAGTAATAAAAGAGAAAACGGATGTATTTTGTTTACAATACTTACTCGTTTTTGGCGTTGGTTTGTTTTGGTAAATTTGTTGACATTTGGTTAAATATTTATCATAATAACTATAATAAAAGTGAGACGATTTAGTATTTACATAAAATAATACTCAATGCAAGTAGAAAATTACCCTTTTCCATGACCTAATCTATTTCCTTGATAATCGAATGCTAAACCTATAAATAAATAACATCGATTAATATTATTAAATATTTTTTAGGATAATATTGATTTACCTGGCATTATTATCAGATCTAATTCATCGGCTAAATATAATTTTTTTTATTGTTTAATATTAGATAAAAAAAACCGATTTTTTTTAAAAAAACTAGTCTGATTGTATTACCTATTTTCCTTATTTCATTATGATCTGGTTCAGGTATATTCCAACGATTTACAGGTAATGATAAGTAATCTTTATAAGAAAAAAGTTTTACCATTTCCATTTCATCATTATTCCATCTCGGTACATAACATGTCTTTTCTACAATAGTAATTTTTAGATAAACAGTCTAAAAGCCAAAAAAACTAATTAAAGAGAAAATAAAATAAAGACCTCGTTCAAATATATCTTTAATTATTTGTTTTGTAGAAATTTCACCTTTTGGCATGCTAATATATATGCTAATATGATTACTTGTTAAATATTCTTCTGAACTAATGAGTTTTTCTGTTACAATATTACCTGTTTTTTAAAAAAAATATCAGAATAATTCTTTGTAATTATCCATAATAAAATTAACTAAATACATACTTTCATGTTCTATTACTTCTAGTGGAATTTGATTTAATAACATGCGCATTTCCTTCCTCAAAGCGTTCTTCATAGACCTTAATGATTGATTCATATTGTTAATTTTTAAAAGATTAATCTCGCGTGCAGCTTCAAATTTTCAGTTTTATATTTTTGAAGTATAGGAATTTTTAGAGGAAATCTCGGATTATTGATTGGGTGCCAGTTTAAATCGATGATCTAACTGGCCCATAACGAAAATTTGATCAATAAAAAAAAAAATTCTTATGAAATTTACAATACAAATAAAAATTGCGGGACAAATTCTTTAATACGAAAAAATTAGCTTAGTAGCACATATTGTGGAAAAAATTTGCAATATTAAAAAAAAAAAGGGTTTTCCTAATATATTTGTTATTATATTAGTGTAGCTTCACAACATTTAGTTGCGATGATGAAAATAACCGGTTCATGTCACCTTTTAAATGACTCTTGGGCATCAGTGATAAATAAAATAAATAAATTATCGAAAAATTATTAGAATCTTTGAAACTGAATAATAGATGATTTTTTCTTTTCAAATCCCTCTTATGATTTTCAAATAAAGCGACTTCACCAAATTCTAACTATTCAATCAAGTCTAATTAATTATCTGTTTACCAGTACGCTTATTGGATAAACATAAGTATAAGCATTTGATTATACAAAAAATGAAATGATATAACAATCTTCCAGAACATATTACTCCCTCCCATCAAATTCCAATAAATTCTCGTCAATATCCAAATTACATACCGGAATCATCTACAAATACTGATAATGCCAAATGCTTCAGTAAATACTGAAATAATTATGTGTAGTCAAATTATTACATGAACTTCCTTTCGTGCATATTAATTTTTTGTTTATAAAAATTATCTTTGCGCACTTCTTCCTCCCCTTATCTTGGTCTAATGTGATATGATATCGTTGAAAAGGCAGCAATCGCGTTTCTTTCTAATCCGACCGTAATTGGCCTGAATCTTTTTTTTTGGAGCTATGACTGACGCGTACTGCTTGCCTATAGTTACAACATACTTCTATTGTCTTTTGTTTTTATTTTTCAAGATACATTCGCTGCTATTGGACAACAGCATTTTAGAATTGTTACCCTTCGCCAACTGAACCAGTTGCCGACATAGCATTCCTCTGATAGTTTGCATTTCTTTCTCTGTTCTTGGCATATTCTTGCTCATTTTTTTGGAGCAAGAGTTCAGCCATTACTACGATTTGGTTCCAAATATGAATTGAAAAAAAATTACTGTTTAACGAAGCGTTTTATTATTTTTTGGGATTGAAATTTGCAGCTACATGATATCGATAATCTGCGGTTTGCTTAAAATGCCGCAGTTGTGTAACCAATTTTTTTTTTTTTTTTTTTTTTAAAATAAAAAAAAAATTAAAAATCAATCGGAATTAGTCTTTTTCTTATATCCATCCGTTTAAAAGTAAAGGAACTGTATTTTATTTCATTATGGTAAAGTATTTAAAAATTAATTTATGAAGGATTATCGACTCAATTTGTTAAGAGAAATTTGAGAAAAAGCACAAGTTAACCTTAGGGCATCTTTGTTGCAAATACATGCAAAGTTTTTTATTCTTTTATGAATTTCTTACATTCACGGAAGATGAAAATAAAAACTTGTATTAGAGCAAACATATAATAAACCAACAAAAAAAAGCTTGTATAACTAATTCAAGTTTTTTTTTTATTTATTGTTTGCTCAATGACCCCACTCTTACATGATAATTCGGTATTTATTCGAATCTCATGTAATGTAGCCGCCTAAGAATAAGCCTAAACAGAAAAAAGTAGCACCTGCTCCTTATCCTGTTAAGAAAAAGGATACAGGAAAGTCTACTAAAAACCCATTATTTGAGAAAAGACCAAGAAACTTTGGGATTGGTGAGTGATCTAATTCTTTGATTGGTGGAAAGATAATTTATAATTTTTTTTCAAAGGATTTAATGTGAAATAGTGATATTAAAAAATTTAATATATCTCAACCACTTATCTTAATCTTTCGGTTATCTTACATTTCACGTTATATAGGTCAAGATATTCAACCCAAAAGAGATTTAACCCGCTTCGTTAAGTGGCCCAAGTATGTTCGTCTTCAAAGACAAAAAAGGATTCTTAACCAACGTCTTAAAGTTCCACCGGCAATTAATCAATTCACCAAATCCCTTGACAAGACCACTGCAACTAATGCGTTTAAACTTCTTCACAAATATCGTCCTGAAACCAAAGTCGAAAAAAAAGAACGTCTTCAACTTATAGCAAAAAGTAAAGCTGATGGTGGAAAATATGAACCTAAAAAACCTTATGTAATCAAATATGGTATTAATCATATTACTGCGTTGGTTGAAGCTAAAAAAGCCAAATTAGTTTTAATCGCTCATGATGTTGACCCAATTGAAATTGTTATATGGTTACCAGCTTTATGTAAAAAAATGCAAGTTCCATATGCTATTATTAATGGAAAAGCTAGATTGGGAGCCGTAGTTCATAAAAAAACCGCTACCGCTTTAGCTTTTGCTGATATTAAAGATGAAGATAAAAGTGCATTCGGTAATTTAATTAATTCTATCAAGATTAACTATAATGAAAAATATGAAGAACATAAGAAGCAATGGGGTGGTGGTATTATGGGTGTTAAATCTCAAGCTATGATGAGAAAACGTGAAAAGGCTGCTGGTAGAGAAATAAAAGCCGTTTAATTTTGATTTTTCTTTATTTACGTTAATAAATTATTAATATTCTTATGTTAATAAAATAAAAGTTCTTGTTTTTTTCATTTATGAATTAAATTATGCACAGTAAAATAGAAATTTTTTTGTGATATTTACATCTACAAAGTGATATTTACATCTACAAAGTGATATTTACATCTACATCCACTAAAAAAAACTAATTAATTTTTGGACTAGTGTGAACCGTAATCTAAAAGGCTTACTCTTTTTTAATGCCTATAATTAATTTGGTCTAGATCATCACTGATTAAATTTCTTCCGGGAAGTAAATTGATATTTCATGGACAATCTTCTAATATTTACGGAATTGATAAAACTTTTTTACTAATCCGAATTTCATAAAACTTTTGTACTATAATATATATGTTACATACCATTTCATCCAGAGATAGAACGAGAAAGCGGAGAAAGCGGAAATTTTCACTTATAAAGTCATAAGCAAATTTCCCATATTTAGATGTGATTTTTATCCAGTTAGCAAAACGGATGAGTTGAGAGATTTTTTTTTTTCAAGTTGAAGCGATAATAAAATGACATCACTTTTTAATTTAGAAATAAAAATTGAACGAGTTTCTTTGTTGTAAGATGTAGATACGACTAGATAATCATGTGAAAAATACTGAACATATCGGGATTCACCGCAACGGCCAGAAGTGACATTTCTAATTGCAATTAATAAAGAAGTGCGTTTTTGGTGGAATCGGGAATCAGATAAAGTAAAATTGTGTTGTTATCCTTGTAAGACAACACTTTATATTTAGATAAATTAATTTTTCACACGCCCTTACGATTAAATAATCTGGTAGTAAGTCACTGCAAGTTCATTGAAGTGGTTCAGTTGCAATTAGCGTTAGGTGCGGACAAGTCTAAACGCGATAGTAACATTTTTAACTAAAAGTAATTTAATAAGCAAATTTTTTAAATATCAATCCTAAAGATAGGATGATAATAAAGAGTGGATTTATGGATTATTGAATTGTTAGCAGTGCCGAGCTTATGATTAAGTTTGGCACAAATGTTTTGTTGATGACTACCTAACGAAGATTATCCCCCATAATATGTTGTGTGACAAGGGACAGCACGTGTTTGTGACATCTTCTTTAATTGTGATTTCTCGTTCATCTCACAAAATCTAAGGGGAACGATGACATGAAATTTTGACAAAAGTTTAATGATTTTCAAAACTCGACTTTTTATTATTCTGTACACCTGGCAACGAGACACCAAAACAATCAGATCACAAGTAAAAGATTCGTGTGACATGCTATTATCGATACTTGATTATATCATTTGTTAATACAGTATATCATAGTCTTCTCACCTGCTTGCAGTTCTTTTCCCTTTAAACACCAAATGCAATAAGATACTTCATTAAGACGATAAGTTACAAGAAGCGTGTAAAAGCAAAATATTTATCTTGTATTTCCCCTTAAACCTTGCAACCTTCAGGTGTTTGCATTTTCAAAATTTCTTTTGTTAAATAAATAATAAAAAAGCGAAGAACCTCAGAAAAAAAATATATATTTTATATATATATACACACGTATTTGGTAAAATTTTTTAACAGTTAAAAAATGGGTCTTACTTATCGTACGTATTTGAATGGTAACCGCATTTTTGGATGCAGTAAATGCCGAACTCACTTATCCACGACCGACAGTATTATTTCGAAGGTTATATTATATTTTAATAATAATACTTGCTGTTGAAATCACTTTTGAGAATTTCAAAATAATAAGTGATTCTTTATTCGCTATAGCAATTTCAAGGTCAACATGGGCGTGCTTATCTCTTTGAAACTGTGTAGGTTCCCATTTATTAAATTAAGTTTGTAGTTATTCTATACATATTTTAAACCCTGGTTTTTTTATAAAAACTTTTTCCCTTCAGAGTTAATGTTGAGGAAGGACCTTCCGAAGACCGCCATATGACTACTGGTTTACATACTGTTAAGGATATCCATTGTTCCCGCTGTCGATCCGTGCTGGGATGGAAATACGTATGCATTATCGCTTAATGTATTATTGATTTAGTTGAATTCTTTGATTCGTTTATTTATATTTTTTCTCGAATTTTATTATATAGGAAAGAGCGTATGAGCAGAATCAACGTTATAAAGAAGGAAAATATATTCTGGAGAAGCAACTACTCACCGATGTTAATTGATGAATAAAGTTAAATAAGTGTTATTTTACAAACAGCTATTTTGATTAACAAAGAAATACTATGACTTTACATTAATTCAAGTAATTTATGCTCTCTAACTTGGATAACCTTAACCTTTGGCCTACTGTGAAATAGTTTATACCCAACCCCTTATTTTTGTTATATCTCTTCTTGTGCATATATGCTAATTTCCCCATTTTTTTTCTTTAATTCCAATTAATTAGATGAACTGATCAGTCGGTTTTTTTTTTTTTACTTTCCTCCTTTTTGTTATGTATACTGTATTCTAAGTAGTTAATATAAATTTTATTGATTTTTTGTTTACATTCCCTTTTATAATATGGGCCTTGGGTTCGGTTAGAAAAGGCTGAGAGCTTTTAAGTTTGTTTATACGCTTTATTAACTATACTTATTTTGTTATATATATATATGTATATATATATATATTTTTTTTTTTTTTTTTTTTTCTTTTTTTTTTTGTTTTTTTTTTTTTTTTTTTTTTTTTTGCTAATTTCGTTTGGTTTTTTTTTTGTATTATTTCAAAAGTTAGGAAAATCAAACATACAATATTCAAGCTTTCACCCTGCGATTTTTTAAATAAACAATTTTTTTCTTTTTTTTTAAAAAAAACTCTTTTTATTCCTTTTAACAACCAATGCTAAATTTTTATGGGCTGCTGAATTCATAACAAATTTCATGGATATGCAAATAATTCCCTGTGAGTATTGTGGAGGTATCATTTTGCTTTGTTTTGGGAAATATTTTAATAACTGAAAAAAGTTGAAACATTAACTTAGAGAAGAATTTACAAATTATGAAATTGTACATACTATAGTTCATATATAATTATTAGAATTTAATTTATTGCTTGTAGGTATTTAGCTACAAGCGTGTAATTATTTATTAATTATTAGTAAATCATGATCAAGGTTAGTAAGATTTCAATAGAACAGGTAAAGTGAATGTTATTCATTTAATTCTTTTTTTTATGAATTTATATAATTGTTTAATTTTATTTTGTTTAAAATCTTACTTAATTAAAAAAGGATAAAATAAAAAGATAATTGAAGTGACATTTTATTAAATAGCATTATTTTATAACACTTAAGCTTATAAGCATATTTCTTCTTTTTTTTTAAAAAAAAAAGTAAAAAGTTGAATTAAAAAATATATATAAAATAGAAGTTAGAAAATTATAATACAAAGCCGTATGGCCAGAGTTATGCTGGTCCGATAGACATAAATATGTGTTTCTTA
The DNA here is from genome assembly GCA_003833135.1 of Oehlia diaphana. Classification (NCBI taxonomy): domain Eukaryota; kingdom Fungi; phylum Glomeromycota; class Glomeromycetes; order Glomerales; family Glomeraceae; genus Oehlia; species Oehlia diaphana. Next base: position 50,566 of record QZLH01000231.1, on the reverse strand, counting down.
CATAATTACATATTAATCTGTGCGTTCAAAGGATAAAAAGTTTTTAAGATTTTTTTTTTCAAAATTCAAACGGTTTCGTGATAAACAGGTTTTTGTAGTCAACGATACTGCTGTTATTACGTCAATGATCTGCGTTTTTACAAATGAATTTTTCCGCTGTGACACACGATAAACATTACATAAATTCTATTATTCCGTTTTGTGTGACTTGATAATTTATTAAGGATCAAATTTTTTCTTTGCGTTTATTGAACAATGTTTATAAAAGTAGATTTAACTTCTACTTTAAGACCTGTCTTAGTGGAAGGAGAAACGATTCTTGCAATACAAGATAACGTTGGACTTTATGATGGGTATGTTAGATTTCTAAATATTAATTAACTGACTTTGATAACTTATGTTGAATCTAATATACAGTAATGAGAAGGCAGCTAAATATATGAGTGGAAATGTATATTTAACCTCACACCGAATTATTTATGTCGATTCTGAACGACCAAAGGATAATTCTATTGGAGCCGAAATTAGACTTATTAAGGGTAGAGAATTTTATGTAAGGAGTTCATTATTTTGATTTATACTAAAATTTTTTTTACCCTTTTCTTTAATTATACGAAAAAAATTATTGTCTTACGAAAAATTACTTTTTTTTTTATTGTGAATAATTATCTTCTGGAATAGATAGGCAGGCTTTGTTAAATCTTCACCAAAAATAACACTAAAATTTTCAGATTCCACTAATAATTTAAGTCCCAGTTCCAACAATAATCCGTATTTATCATCACCTTCAGCTTCTACATTATCATTTCAAAATACTCTTTTTTCTACTTGGATATGTACAATTTGTTCTTTTTCAAATAAATCGCAAAATACTAAGTGTCAACTTTGCGGTGTAAAAAGGCCGGAGAATCTTAATTCTAGTACGCCTCCATCTAGCATTTCTTCATCCTCTGGAACTTTCTCTCAGCATACAACAACACATCAAGATTCACATGATAACAATGTTGAAGCTGACGAAAGTGATGGCATAGCATGTCCACAATGTACATTTTTAAATCACCCTTATATGATCAATTGTGAGATGTGTGAAACAAAATTGAAAACTCTTGATATTGATGATGAGATATTTAAAGAAGACTTTGTGAAATTGGCTTTTCGTAATGGAGGTGCTATCGCTTTTTATGACAAAATGAAACAAGCGATGAATATGAAAGGATGGGAAGTAAGTTCAAAAAAAAGTCAATTTCCTTATTCAATTAATTGATGTCTAAAAAATTTTTATTAACTTACTTATTTATTTAGAAACCCGCAGAATCTACTAAACCTCCTACAGATTTTGATCCTGTTCGCGGAGGAATTAGTAAATACATGACTATTTTCTCTAGAAAAATGATATTACAATGATGTTAATTTTATTATTCCTTTACTAGGTGGTATAATGCGTAATGCTGAAAAGAACAAAAAGGAACAGGATGAATATTTGAATCAAGCATTTAAAGATATGGAGTCATTAAAAACGATAACGGAAGAAATGGTATTTTTTTTTTGAAATTACTTTTATTAATAATAAAAGCTTTTATTTATAAATATTATATATTATAAATTGTTTTTAGGTTAAACTTGCACAATCAATTAATAATAGATTAAGTAAAGAATCAGCAGAATCCGGGGCTTCAGCCGATGAAATTACTGCTTTTAAAACCGATTTGTTTAAGCTTGGTATCACAAAGTATGGTTAAAAAAAATAACAAATTCAAGTTTTTTAAAAGATGTGAAATTAAAATTATGGTTTTTTTATAGGGATGAAGCTGGTTCGACCTACCATCAAGAACTAGCAAGAGAACTTGCAGAATTTTTAGAAAATGTATTGGTCAAAGATGATAAAATGATGTCTTTAACAGACATTTATTGCATATTTAATAAGGCTAGGGGAGTTGGTAAGGAAAAAAATATATTTGTATTGTTCATCAATATTATAATCATTATTAACTTTATTTTGTATACTTAAATAGCATTGATTTCCCCTAGTGATTTACAAAAGGCGTGTTCTTTATTTGAACGATTAAATTTACCTTTCAGATTGAGAAAATTTGAAAGTGGATTGTCAGTTGTTCAATCAGATATCCTTTTATTTGCATTTATATTATTATTTTCATTTACGTATATTTTGTATTATATTATTTCATTCTTAATTTAAAGTTTACTGGCTCATAGCGATGATCAGATAGCACAACGTGTTCTAGAGTGTATTCGATCAAAGGGATCATTAAGTGCTATCGAGCTTGCTTCAATGGAACAGAAAAGCGTAGTCTTAGTAAATGAACAATTACAGGTATGTTATATAATAATTGATTTGTCTTTAATTGCAATTCTTTTAAAAACTTTTTTGATTCAAACAGATGGTGGAGGCCAAAGGACTCATTTGCAGGGATGAAAGTGTTGAAGGAATTCGATATTATGATAATTTAATAATAAATTACGTTTGGAAAGGAATTAAATAACTTATTTATTTGAACATAAAATTTATTAATCAAATATATTAATGGTATTAATCTATTTCCATTGTATCCTCTTCTTTTCTTGTTTCAACATTCGAAATCTCAATATTTTGTTTTTGATCTATTATTTCTTTTCTCTTCCCCTTATTCACAATAACAGTATCATTTTGATTATTACTTTCATTACCATCATTTTCATCATCATCACTATTATCATGGAGATTACTTTTAATATTAAATAGTTCTTGATCATCCAAAGAAAATTTTTTTTTGCTTATTGAATATTTATTTTCCCATTCATTATCATCGTCAATATTAAATTGATTTAATTCACTCGTCTTGTCTAAATTAATCTCTTGTAAATTTACTTGAGAAAATTTTATTTTTTTTGTTGTTTGACATTGATATGTAAGTTTTTGTTGTCTCGGATTAATTGGATCTTTTTACATAATAATAACGAGCAAATTTATTAAAAAGTATTATTGAGTATACTTGATTTTGAAATAGAACTGATATATACCTGGTTCCGGAAAAAATATTAAATCCGTTCCAATAGTTTCATCATATTCACCTTTAAAATGTATATTCCCTATACGTAAATAAGGTGTATCCGTATCTAAGCCCTATGTAAGATTAGGTTGATTACATCTTATTGTATCTAAATGGATTATTTATATTATTTATAAGTTTTATACTTACAATTAGTGAATAATCAATGTCATTATTTTCTTTTTTATTATTAAAATTGGAGGGTTCGTCGCCAACACTTTCTTTTTCGTTATTTGCTAAAGGTTTTATGTAATAATGAAAAGATTTTTGAGAATGATTTGTTGTTCTTGTTGCTGAAGTTGAAGCAGTAGCATCATGAGTTTTATTGTTAATATTATCATGAAGGTCAGAACTTTTTAGAATTGAAGTCGATGAGGATAAATGATCTTGATTTTGATGATTACGATTTTGATTGAAATTGAATGAAGAAGGATTTATATTGTTTAAGATTTCGAAATTATTCGTTATCATATCTAAAGTTACTTCTGTACCAAGGTCAATTATTATGTAAGAAACCTGTCAATTCAAAAAAGGTTTGAAAGAAAGGGTTAAGGTTAACTGAATTTGGGTTAATTAGAAAATTAAATGAGAAACTTTTAAATAAAAAGATTTTAGAAAAGATATTAAAGAAATTACCTCTTCTTCATATTCATCGCTATCCGAATTATCGTTTGATATATTTGAATTATTAGAGGTTGATTCTTCTAATTCCATATTTAACACAGATTAGATAAAAAATTAAATGATTTTCAGGCGTTTTTATGATTTTCTAAATATAGAAGAATAATGATTTCCTCGTGGCAAGTATGAGAGCTAAGTGTGGGAATATTTAGTTCTATGTTGACTGAATAGGCAATCGTTGGCTGAAATTAATAATAATATTACAATATTTGTCACGAGGTGATTGACTTTTGTAACGTAGATCTTCTAAACAAGGTTCCTTTTCGTCAAGGATTTTCTGTTTTCGTTTTCTTTCGTATTTCTCAACAGTACGATTATTTATTGTAGGACCGATTATAAGTCATAAAGAGTTAATATTAGAAAATCTGTGAATTTTTTTTTTTTTACGTTAATAATTATATTTTTTTTTGTAAATGTTTAAGTAACTTCTTACTTATAAGTTGTGAAAGTGTAAGTATAAAATTTTATTATCTATTATTACATTGAAAGGAGATTGAAGGGAAAAAATCCAAAACATTAAATTCAAAGAAATAAAGAAATAAGAATCAAGAAAGTCTTTTGGGCTTAACCGAAAGAAAAACAATACCAAAAAATTCGGACTATAGTCTTTTTTTTTTTGCAAAACCGGGAAATTTTTGATGGTTATCAACCAGTTTTAATTATAAAGACCCTTAAAATGAACTTTTCCTAAAAAATTTAAATCATTCAACCAAATGTTAATATGCAACGTGTAAAGTAATGCGACTTAGCCTTGCTCTTATTTTCAATTATGGATAACTGTGATGTGATACCTCAAACTAGAGTTTGCCATGCAAGGCCATGCTTTTTTTAATATTTTTAATATGGTTTTTTCTAATATACTATAATCTTACATATTTGTATTTTGTATTATTTAAAAAAAAGCAGTTTTCGACCAGGATATTCCTTCATTTAGATTAACTTATATATTATCGTATATATCTATATATGTATATTTATATCTATTTATCTTGAACTTTATTTTTTTTTTTTTTTTCGTGACTGACTTTGGCGTAATAAACTTGCCCTATATATATTATCATCAGTACAGTATATATTTTATTTATTTATTTATTTTTTTTTTTTTTTTTTTAAAAAAAAAA
>QZLH01000231.1:19270-45124 GCA_003833135.1 Oehlia diaphana | reverse complement strand
TTTTTTTTTTTTTTTTTTTTTTTTTTTTTTTTTTTAAAAAAAAAAACCCATCTTAAATAACCTCTATTTATTCGGTGTTAAAGATCTAAATATTTTCAATAAAAGAAAAGAAAAAAAAAATTTTTTCCTATTTAGTTTCACAATGACTTCTACAAGACCAGAAATTATGGACGAAGAAATTTCACCATCGGACCATTCACATTGTAATTCTGACTTATCTGATACTGAAATGAAAGAACCAGCGGAATCGCCCGACTTTTATTCTGCAAGAACTTCAATGGCAAGTACACCCACAACAGATTATTTTCCTGACAGTGAAGAAGAACTTTATGATGACGAACCAAGTGATCTTCCTTCTATTCCAATAAATTATAATCGAGGTCGTCGTACTTCTGTAAGCGCTGAATCAATGGCTCCTAGTCAAGATAAGGATTACGTTAAAGTTGTTATTCCAAAAACACAAGAACAAAGAAAACGAATAGAAAATTCTATTGAAAATAATTTTTTATTTAAAAATCTTGATGAAGAACAGTATAAAGATGTTATTGACGCTATGGTTGAAAAAAGAGTTTCAAATCATGAACAAATTATTAGGCAGGGTGGAATTGGTGATTTTTTTTATGTTGTAGAAACTGGTACCTTTGATGTTTACGTTTCCAAAAATGGTGCTCCACCAGAAAAAGTTCATAGTTATGGTCCTGGCGGTAGTTTTGGTGAATTGGCCTTAATGTATAATGCTCCACGTGCTGCTACTGTTGTTGCTACTTCGGACTCTGTTCTTTGGGCTCTAGATAGAGTAACTTTTAGAAGAATTTTAATGGAAAATACTTCTCGTAAACGCAAAATGTATGAATCATTTCTTGAAGAAGTACCAATTCTAGTATCATTAGAGCCTTATGAAAGACATAAAATTGCTGATGCATTAGAGTCCGCAGTTTATGAAGATGGTCAATTGGTAATTAAACAAGGTGATATTGGTAATAATTTCTTTCTCATCGAATCTGGTGAGGCTAGTGTAATGAAAATTGATGAAGAAGGAATTGAACATGAATTACCTGGCTTGAAAAAAGGAGATTATTTTGGAGGTATACAAAAAAAATTATAATTAAAAAAAAAAACTTTCCTTTAAAATTTTCTTAACAAAAAATTTCTTGTCCCTCTTTACAGAACTTGCTTTACTTAACAATAAACCTCGCGCCGTAAATATAAAGGCAAAAGGTCGACTAAAGGTTGCTACATTAGGCAAAAAAGCCTTTGTCCGATTATTAGGTCCCGTTGTCGATATCTTGAAACGTAACAGCGATAATTATGAGACTATCACACGTAATGCTCGCCAACAATAGGAATAGCAAATATTTCCTTCTTGACCCTCTACGTATTACTGCTGTCTTGACCTGCATATTGTTTTACATATAGAGAGGTCAAGAAGGGATGTCATACAGGGCCAGGAAGGTAATCTTTGCATTCTTTTTTCAATTTTTTTTCTCGTTTTTACTAATATACATATATATATATATAAAAAATAAAAAATATAAAAAATACGTCCATTATTGTATAGCATATTCATTTCTTTGGATGTAAATTTGAGTTCTTGCATTTATCCTAGATACACTCATTCCTTCTTACCTAACCCCACCGTTTTCATTTCCCTTCGTAATTTTTCTTTTTTTTTTGTGCTTTTATCGGGATTATACAGATTTGAATAACTCAATAGAATTATTTTGTTATTTAAATCATTTATATTTTATTTCTTTATTTTTATTTTCGGGAAATATATTATATGGGAGGGTTTAAACATGTATGTAGAAATTAAAATTGTAGAAATTTTTTTTATTTCTTTTTCCTTTGTAGACCGACCACATTTTCATTGAAAAAAAAAAAAAAAACAAATATGATTATTTTATTTTATATATAATTAATATATGACGAGAATAATCATGGCTCATCGAAATTTTTTATTCCTTCTTCAAGAGCATCTCGACTTGGTATTGAGGTGTTGATGGTTAATAGATCATTTTTATTTTTATTGGTAGAGAATTGACACCATTCGGGAGCAATTTTAGTTAATAATTTGAAATGTTCTACTGCTTCGTCTAAAGAAAATATTCTTTTTTAGTATATATAATAATATAGTATTATACAAATAGATATAGAATTATTAATACATACACTCTGATATTGGTATTTTCGAACTTTCTGCAATTCTTATTGCAGCTTCTTTCACAGACATGACTGTTCTGTTATTTGAAATATATATACTGATAAATGTTAGGGTTAATAATATGTAGTTGAATATTGAATTTTAAAATTTTATATTTTATTTTATTCTTTTCCAACAAAAAAAAAAGGATACAATGTAAGGGAACTTGCAATTTCCCGAGCTCGGCTTAGCATGGTTTTTTGTTTCTTTTTGAGAAGTTCCGCTCCTTCTAATGTTTCTTCGATCGTCTTCTGTCCTTTCGCACGAACCTATGAAAAGATCATTTTAATTCGCATCAAAGTTATCGTATAAAAAAGAGGCCTTAAATACATACTCTTTCGATTAATGCTCGGCGACGGCGTGCCGTATCAGCTTTCTTTTTCGGTTTAATTATAGACGCGCGCTTCACGGGCTTATTTTCTTTAGATATTTTATCCTTAATTAATCGATCTTTAGATTTTTCATATTTAGTTCTAGACATTTCATCTTTAGTTAACCGAACTTTAGATGTTTCATCTTTAGTTAACCGAACTTTAGATATTTCATCTTTAGTTAAACGAACTTTAGATGTTTCATCTTTAGCTAAACGAACTTTAGATGTTTCATCCTGATTAAAAGAAACAAATACATAAGAATATATCAAATATCTGATGATAATTTTCGCCTGCTTAGTAGAAAAGAATTTACGAACTAATTATTTTACCTTCTGGCTTCTAGTTCGAGCCTTAGTTGACGTAAAAAACGAGGAAACTATATGACTTTTTTCGGTTTTTATTTTACCCATTGTTTCAATTATAAATGACTTTGGCGAAAAAGAACTTTTAAGAAATATCCAAACTTTAAAAAGGTTAAAAAAAAAGTTGATGGAACTTCGGTGCGGGAAATGAGCCCTTTTTATATAAAATTCGCGTTTTATTATACGCGTTTTTCCGCGTTAGCTCTTTCTTGAACATCATGCAACCATGCAACCAACATGTGTAATTGTACGACAATAGTTTATACAATAGTCATTAAATATTAATCATTGGGTATAAAATAGAAATATCACCGAACTGCCGCTCACGCATGGCCGTACAATTTAAATTCAACACGTAGCGCTAAATGATTGTTAATTGATCGATCAATCACAAGACTTAACTAGAAATGTTCTTAAACTAAATTCCGACATCAATAAAATGAACGATCCAGTTATTCACACTAACATGTGACTTCTTAGTCAACCAACATTGAAGAAACGCCATAATGAAGAGACCTTCATTTCCTATTCACGACTCAGTCATACTGAATATATTAGGCTCACTATTATGTTATTCCCAAATAAAGATGAAAGATATAGATAATGTTACAACTCCTTACATTGTTATGGGTTGTTCAAAAGAAGAACGATCTAAGACAAAAAAAGAAATTAGAGAATGATGAACAACCAGACAACTAAACATAATATCAGTGATAATACTAATAATATAATATTCTTATTGACAAACTGTACATTTTATCTGGATTGATATACAGTACCTCATATTTAAGAATTTTAAAAGGTATATTGATAATTCTATAAAGGAAGTATAATAATACAAATACTATCATTGTCAAATTGGTCTAGTATTTAAATTGATTTATATAATAATATAATTTTAATTTTCATTAGAAAATGCCTTTTTATATTATTAAAAAAAATGTTAAATTTAAAACTGAAATGAATTTTCTTATAAAAAAATATTAAATTATATTTATCTATTTTTTCAAAGAAATTCATTATAAAAAATGTAATTATGAATATACAAAAAAACTAATTCCAACTAAATTATATTTATCCATTTTTCAAAGAAATTTATTAAAAACATTTTATTTTACATTAAAAATCATATTAAAATTATATTATAATATTAGTTTAAAATAAAAAATATTAAATAACTCATAAAATAAAATACAATATATAGGATCACTTCTAAAATATTAGCAAACTTTTCTCTGCTTAAAGGAAGTATAAAGTTTTTTAACTTCTGACAAGCTAAATATAATATTATTTAGTCCTTCCAGTTCTGCAATTAAGGTTCAGTTATTTTTCACTTAACATTTCATTTTTTACCTTTTTTATTTTTTTATTTTGTTAGCTCTTTAATTTTACAATTAATAAAAATATATCTTATTATAAAGCTTATTTTCCTTTATTTTTTTATACTGAAAATTCATAAAAAAAATAGACTATGCAATCATAATCTTTTATAGTATTATTTATTACTTTCTTTAATTATATTTAATAAATTATAACTTTATACTAATTTACTTTTTAATTATTTAAAATATTAAAATTAGTTGCAAATTTATTAACAAATTTTCACTAAAGTTATAAATGGGCCAAGTTGGAGAGTAATTCAGAATTAGACCAAAAAAATTACTTCATTTTAGTCCAATCTGAATTATATTAAGAGATAATTCAGGATCAGACTGGATTGGATCAGTTATTTAATTCAGTCTAATTCAGTTCTATAATAAAAATATTGTGAAAACATTTTTTAATTATAATTATTTTGAAAAATATTTCTTTGTTAAATTAATTAAAATAATATTTCAAAATTAATAAATAGTTATAAATATATATATTATTTTTTAACAAAAAAAAAATTTAAAAAAATAACTTTCTTTTTGTTCTTTATTTATTTTATAATTTTTTTACATATTTATTTTTTTAATTTTACATATTTATGTAAAAAATTGTATATATCAGTAATAAAATTGTATATGTCTATGTAATGAAATTTTACATATCTGTATAATAAAATTTTATATATCTATGTAATAAAATTTTACGTGTTTATATATTACTTATTCTAAAAATAGTAATAAATTTTATGTGTTTGTATAATGAAATTTTACGTATCTGTGTAATAAACTTGTACTAAAAATAATAATAACTTTTACATGTTTGTATAATAAAATTTTACATGTATATGTAATACTTGTACTAAAAATAATAATAAATTGTATAATAAAATTTTACATGTCTGTGTAATAAACTTGTAATAAAAATAGTATAATAAATTTTATATGTTTGTGTAATAAAATTTTATGTGTCTATGTAATAAACTTTATGCTAAAAATAGTATATAATAATAAATTTTACGAAATCATAAATTTTACCTTATAATTACAAGTTACATTTTAAAATCCTATTTATTTTAGCATATATTTAACAATTTCATAAAAAAAATTTACCATAAAATTATATTTACATTTTTTAATTTATAAAGAATTTTACCTTACAAATTCATCCAGTTTTTTTTGATTTTTCTATGGAATTTTTACCTTAAGCTTATGGGTACTAATCTCTATTAGAAGTAAGCAGAATCTTATTCTAATTATTTCAATATTTAAGATATTTGAGATTTCTAATCTATCTAAACCAGTAATTAACAAGATCTTCAAATTTATTGAATCTAGTAATAAAAAAGTTTCTTCCACATTTTTAGCTAAACAACAGCATAAAAAGTGCCTCAAGAAATAGATCACTAATCATAGTGAGAATTCAAACATATTTGTAACTATCACTGAAAAAGACTGACTTGATTTTATTGCATTCTGTGATAGAATGAAAACTAGAGGATGATTCCAATCAACATATGGAAATGACAGTATGTAAAAAATTAATAGAAAAATATCATTCTCTCAAGAATAAGAAAATCATATTCTTCTGGTTTGATACTGATAAAAAATAAAAAAAATAATAAGTATACTTTAGAAGAATGTTATATTTGGTAAAAGTAAATAAAAAACCAGTTTATAAATAAGGTATTTAGGTAAGAAGGTCTTTTTATTTTTTACAACTAGATGATATATAATTCCAAATTATTATTATTTTTTTTTGCATATCCTATCTACTCATAATTTTTAAATATATATAAAAGATATTTCAGCTAAAACTTATAACTTCATAAAGAGCCTGTAATAAATTATAATATTCTTTTTTACCTACTGCAAATTTCAAAATATATTTTCAAATTAAACTTCTTTAAATATAGTATAATCTAATAGTTATTTATAATCTAATAATTTTATTTTCCATAATCTATATTCATATTATTATATTCACAATTATAACAAATTATATTGCAAATTACAAACTCAATAAAAATATGAGTAATGAAGAATTTAGTCAACATACTCTAACATTACTTGAACTTTTAACAAATAAATTAGCACTTTTAGAAAAAATATAGCTTTGTAATACATTTTTTCCTAAAAGTTCTAAATTTTTAATATATGATTGAATAATTATAAATTATATAATCACATGGTAAGTATGTCATAATAATAAAATCATAGCCAAACTATAGTAATATTGATATCACATCACAACTTTTTCTAATAAAACTTGCAAGTATGTCTGAGTCTCAGTTTTCCCATTCTTTATTTTCTCAATTCACAGAAAAGCAACTAGAAGAAGCAAGTAAAAACTTCAAGTCTTCTGTAAATTGAACTAGTTACAAAAAGTGGATTGAGAATGGAGAACCTTATGTAGACCATGATGAAGTGATTAATAATTTGAAACTCAAAAATAGATTTGAATCTCAGAGAAGTTCAACTGGTAAATATATAGATCTATTAATTTATATTTACTCTAACTTCATATATTTGGTTAATAATATTAAATACATAAAAATTTTTTAAAGAAACCAGACAAAGTGACATTAACAATAGCAGAGAACATCAACATAAAATTAGCTCTTATCATAGTACTAGAAAGACAACTCAAAAAACTGAAAAAAAAGACAATAGAAATACTTTACCAATAAAAGTTAAAACCACTACTTGTAATGACTATAAATATTGTAGTAAAAATTCTGGATCCAATATAATTTCCAATACTATCATAATATACAAACCAAATACTTCAGGACTAGCAAAGGAACAGCATTCTTAATAATATAATTGATTATAATATAAAAGGTAATCAATGTTATACAAATACTTATTTTTACTAAAATTATATGGATTATTACATGTTAATGTGATATAAATAATTAATAATTTTGTTCTTATAAATATAATAAACAAATTTTAATGCTTCATATTTTTTAAAATTTTTTAGAAATATGGAATTATCTACTATATAAACTTATTAATTTTTGTTATACAATTCATAACTTAAAAATGGCATATATGATTAATATTATTCTAATAACCATAAATTTACTATCATTGAAATTATTTAATATGATAAATTCAACGAACTAATAATCATAAAATTCTAATCACTGGATTATAAAGTATTATATGATAATTCTAGATATTTAAAGCATAAATCATATATTAAATATTTGTCTTATAAATACAAAATCACTATCATAAAATTTTTTAGTGAGATGAAACTATTAAATCTAAGATTATAAAAATCTAATCACTGCTAAATATTAAAATATTCTTAACTAATATATGACTTGAATTTTTAAAAAATCAAGAGTTTCACAATCTTTGTAAATCTATATAACTTATGTTTACTAACCTTATATTGAATCAACATAGCAAACATTCTTATATCATCTTATTGATCATTTATCGATTATATATTTGTATTTTATTAAAAAAACTAATTTTTGAAAGAAATATGACTGTTGTTATACAGCTTTGAATTATATGACAATTTGCATGATTTTTTAATTTTTACTGACATTATAAATTGTTAATATGTGATTATTTGGAATCATTAACTTAAAATTGATGGCAGAAGCCAAATATTTATGGCAGAAACTTAAAACTTTGCAAAATTACTTCTTATATTATGTATAATTTATGACAAAATAATGCAATTATCTAACTCATAATGCAGAAATTTTATTAGTATAGAATTTAGTAAATAATATTATAAATTTAATAAATAAATATTACAAACTTTAATGATTTAATGGCACCAAATTTAATTATCTAATGCTATGTAATTAAATAAATGTCACAAAGCTTGAGCCACAAAATTAAGTCAATATCATAAATGTAAAAATTTAATAAATATAATTATTTTTTTGCTTAAATTTAAATTTATCTCAAATTTACATTAATTTATATTTGTTAAATATAAATTTAAATCTAAAAAATGTCAAATATTAATACATAAACTTATATATTAAAAGTAAGTTTATTTATAAAATTTGAGTATATATTATTATGTAAAATTTATAAATAACGGTATTATTCTATATAATAAGATTGAATAAATGATTGATAAATGATTGTTAAAATTGTGATAAAATGAAGATGTTCGCTATACTTATTGAGCCCCTAATTTTATATAATATTAAATATTTATATTATATTTACATGTCTTACTAAATTTTTAGCAAAAGTATTTGAAAAGTATATTAAAAATATGTAAAAAATATTTCTCTGAAACATTATAAAATGTAGATTAATTGCTTATTTCATAAAATTAAAGCTATTATTGTAGCAAATAAAAATAGAATTCTATAATAAAATTTTATTTTAATTAATGACTAAAAATGCAATAAATGTACTGTATTTAAATTTTTACTTTTACTTTATTAATATAAATATAATTTTTTTGCTTTGAAAAATGTCTGTATATTATTAATAACTCTTTATATTATGGGAAAAGTTAAAGAATTTAAAATTGTTAATAAAGTAACTGGTAAATTGAACTTATTAGATGAAAAATTAGTTTTTACAATAGCTTTATTCTTTTAGTAAGAATTTTTTCAATATCATACTATATATTTTTAGATAAGTGATCAAGCCTATTACCTTAAATTCTTTTATATATCTATAGATGCAATACTAATGTAACATAAATGATAAAACAATTTCACTTCTTCCTTCTTATATTCACTTACTATATTTTTTTATAATTCGTCTCATATAATAGACAAAATAAAAATTTTGTCTTGCAACAATAGATATCTTCAGATTCAACATTTACAAAAATAATTCATTTTTTAGGATTTTATGTAAAGTCAAAATATTACTTCTAAATATTAAAATATATAATAATAAAAGTTGTTCTTCATAGCCAATATTACATATTCTATTAATCTTTAATATAGTTACAATTAAATTCCAATAAGATTATTAAAGTTAAATGCAAAATTTTTCAAAATTTTTTATCATTTAAAAAATACAACTTTTGACTAATAGTTACTCTTCAATCTTATAATAAATATAGTAATTGATGAATAATGATTATTATCACATAGATTATAATTTAAACTTTTTGCAAAATAAAATTATAATAGAATAACTTCATTTTTTATAAAATTAGATGAGAACTAAATTTTCAGTAAAATTGCAGGCAAATTTGCTTGCAATATTTTACCATTTAAGAAAAAATATATTTTATTTTATAGGTTTAAATTTGAACGTACCTATATTTAAATGCATTCCTTTTTTTTAAAATTAATTAGTAAATTTAGCAATCATTATGTTCATATTATAATTGGCAAATTTACTATTTAATAATTTTTAAAAGAAAGGTGCATTGTAATGCATTTGTGTATAATTATTATTTTCTTATTTTATTTTTTTTTATTATTTCAAATATGACTGATCAAAATTAATATATTTTATTAAATATAAACTATTAATATATAATATATTATAAAAATATATATACATTGTTACTATTAAATTCTATATTAATAAGTAATATTTCTTAAATATAATTTTAATTATAATTATATTAATTTTAGCTAATTGTAAAATTAAACTTTAAAAAGTATTATTATTTATATATAATAATTACTAATTAACAATCATTTATCAAATAGAAAAATAAAATATTTTTGAATTTATAAAATAAATTTATATATTAAAAAATAAAAACTATTATAAATATTAAATAATAATAAAAAAAAAAGTCAAAATAAGGTATTTATATATAAATATTAAATATAAATTCAGAAATTTTTGATATATTTTTATATTTTTATTATCTTTTCTATTATTTTTTTAAGAATACATTTAATTGTAACAACTTCAGTTGTTATGTGACTTATTTGTAATAACTAGTTTTTCAAATTAAATTTATATATAAATTTTATTTGTAAAATACATATTAAATTTATTATTAAAAAAAAAATAATAAAAAAAGGATGTTATAAATAATATAAATAATAAGTTGTTACAAACACTGGTAAAAAAATGGTCTATCATCCCACACATATCCTACACATATCTCACATATATTGGATACTCAAAATGTAGAAAATCATACATAAATAATACACATATCATATATACATCAGGTACTTATATATATCGTATATTTATCAGATACCTGATATATATATGATATATATATTAGCACCTGATATGTATATGATATATGTAGGATAAATTATTTTTTTACCAGTAAAATACATTTATTCTATTTTTATTAGTATATTTAATACTAAAATTTACTTTTATTGTATCATATTTTTCTAATATTAAATACTATTTTTTGCAGAGATTTTGTGCAAAAAATTTAAGAAAATGCTTAATTTTGTCAGCTTTAAAAAATGTTTTTAGATATCTTTAAATTAATTTTAAAAAAGTTTTGATAGTTAAATTCTTTTATTTGTAAATATAATTTTCAATAATAATGTAATTTTGTTTTTTTAATAATATAATAAAAACAATAAGTAATTTATACTTGATATTATGTAAAATAAGAGGATGTTTAATTTCAAGAAATGCTTAATATTAGAAAAATATGGTATTTTATAATAGAAAATTTCTTAATATACACTAGTGTTTGAAACACATATCACGTGATTTGATAAAAAAATTTTGTAAAAAAAAATCTAATAAATAAATCTTTAAAAAAAATGTATATTAGGTGTATTTTGGTCTGTTTTGCAAGTTTACTTAGTATGTCATAGATGGTTTTGAATGTTATTTTTGAGTTATTTAACAATCTTTTTTTTACTTTTTTTTCGTTAAATTTTTACATTAAATGATCAGCATAAAAATTTACTTTTTTTGGAAATTGTGTTCAAACATATAGTGTACAAATAGAAATCGTCTTTATAATAATATATTTTTAGAGTGTTTATTTAATTATTAATTAAATTATAATTATATTAATTTAAATCAACCTTTTTATTATCTGTTATAATATACAATTTTTATTTTTATAAAATCTTAAAATTTTTTAATTTAATATAAAAATCTGAAAAAATATATTTATATAGTATTAAAAATTAATATTGCAAAAATTTATTATAAAAATATTATTTTTTTAATATTTATATATAATATTAACTTTAATTAATAAGTAAAATCACAGGTAAATTTATTTGTATAATACTTAAAAAATAATATATAAAATATTTATAAATTTTATCATAAAATATTAGAAATATTTGCAAGTTAAATAAAGTAATCTAAATGTAGTATACTTTTATAATAAAAATATGCTATTATTTTAAAAGAAAAAAAAAAAAACAAAAAATTATTTTATTAGTAGATAATTAATATAATAATTAAAGTAAAAATAAATATAAATGAATAATTAGACAATAAGTAAAATTTTTAGTATTTGGTAATCTTTACATTGTATATATATTAAATTTTTTATTTTTATACTTTTATTATTTTTTATTCTACTATAATTAGTTAAGAGTTAGTTAAGTAAAAAATAAAGTTCAATTTATTATTATTATAGTTGCAATATTTTTTTAAAAAAATAAAAGTGAAAGAAATTAAGAAATTTCTATAATTAATTTTTATAAATTTAATAAAATAAATATATTATAATTTAATAAAATAAATATTTGCAAACCAAAATAAATATACAATTTAGAATTACTATTTTTTTTTATATATTTGAATCAGATTCTTAGAATTTATTATTTATTTTATTTACTCTTTATATTGAAATTTTAAAGATTATATTTAGTTATATTGAAATTTTAAAGAATTCTACATAAAATATAATAATTTAAGAACCTTAAGAATTCTGTAATAAAAAGAATCTCTAAGAATAAAAAATCACTTAATTAAATTTATTATAATAAAATTTGTAATAAAAATATTATTTTATATTAAAAATAAGACTTTTATGTTTAAAAAAAAAAAAATAGTTTTATTGCAATAATAATAATAAAAAATGCAGATTATTTTAATTGCAAAAGCATAATTAATTTAGATATTTCTTATTTGCAAAACAAACCCTTTTTTTATATAATTATTACTTATTGGAATAAAGTTATTATATTAAAACAAAAGATGCCGGTAGCGTAAAAAAAAAAAAAAAATCTAGGACAAAAAAATTTCAAAAAAAAAACTTGATTTTAAGTTTTATAATAGTGCATTTGTATCACAACAATAAATTTCCAAAATTATACCGTACACAAACACGAAAAAAAACTGGACCAACAAGTAGAACACATGTGATTATAATAAAATATATTACCCCATAATAAATGATAATCCAATGCATCAAAAAAAAAAAATTGAAACCACTTTTTCAGTAACCTAAAAGCAAAGCCTTTTCTAAATAACTAATGTTAATCTCTTTTGATCCTTTTTCCTCCTCGATTTTTTTAGATAAATTATTAAATTATTATAATTTATAATTATCTTAGCGATGGCAATTATATCTTTCGAGATGCTAAAAAAAATTAAAATTTTAAAATTTAAATTGTTTAATAAAACACAAATTTTTTAGATTGTTTTTTAACCTTTTAATAATAATAATGTTTTGGAATAAATCTTTTTTTAAACGTTTTATCCGATGTTCAGTTACAAAAAAAAAACCAACACCGCAGTAAATTTAAAAATTCCCCGTCTCAACCGAAAATAGTTCGTTTAACATCCACACTCAATCATCGTCATGATCAGGTTTATTTATTTATTTATTTTTATTTATTTTTACTTTTGATTATTTTTTTTTTTTTTTTTTTTTTTTTTTTTTTTTTTTTTTTTTTTTTTTTTTTTTTTTTTTTTTTTTTTTTTTATAAATAGATAAAAAAAAAATAAATTTCAAAAAAAAAAAAAGAAAATCACTTTTCCGTGGCGTTGAATTTGTTTTTTCATTATTATCAAACCTTAATTTTTTTTTTTCGCTCTATAGTGAATATCTCTCCATTAAACATTTCGCACGCAAAGATATTTCTAAGAAATGGATAATGGACCAATACAAGCTTACGCTAAACTTGAAGGGGACAACTTTTGTTATTACATTAAAACGCTACAAGTAATTCTTGGACGTAAAACAAGTGGTTCGGATCAGGTTGATATACACCTCGGTTCAACTAAAGCAATATCAAGACAACACGCGCGACTTTATTACAATTTTCAAGAACAACACTTTGAACTGATGATTTTCGGGAAGAATGGTGCCTACATTAATGAAGTCTTTTGTGAAAAAGGTGTTACAGTACCGCTAGAGAATAGGTATTCTTTTATCCTTTCTTTGAGTTTTTATTTTAAATATAGGTTTTAATTAAATTCCAAAGTGCATGAGCGCGTAATAAGTTATTTACATTGCGGAATGTATATTACTTTGACTAAACATTTGACTTAGTTTACCATTTCGTTATGAGTAACGTAAGAAAAAATATCGAGAAATCTCTTCATATTTTAAATATAATGTGCTCTGGAAAAAAAAAATTTTTTCGCCATTACTAACGCGCGACTTATTTGAAATAAATCTATAAATTAGGACGAAGATTCAAATTGGCGAGGTGGTGTTCTCATTTTTACTCCCAAGAATGGATGGTGAGGTTGTTACGTCTACTAATACTGAGAATGACACGTATAATATAACCGGTACAACTTATCAAGAAGTAACGTTCAACCATGACTCTCCATCAGAAAATGGTCAAAGTTATTCAAATGGATATATTAATACTACCAGTCAGGAATATTCACATGGATATACTACTAATAAGGTTAATTCATTAGACAGTGGAATCGGTTCATCAAATGTTAGTCAAAGAAGTGGTTCTACTTCTTCTTCCTCCACTCAAGAAGATCTTACTGAACAACATACTATTGAAAAGATTGACACATCAAAATATCAATCGAGACAAATTAAACCTCCTTTCTCATACGCTTCTTTAATCGCTCAAGCAATACAATCAGCTCCTTCTAAGAGGATGACACTTAATGCCATATATAATTGGATAACGACACAATATCCTTATTATAAAATTGCTCAAAATGGATGGCAGGTATGTAGCTTAAGTCAATAATAATAATAATAATATATTATTATTATTATTATTATTCGGTTTATCTAACTTAACTTATTTTTTTTTTTTTAGAATTCTATTCGTCATAATTTGTCATTAAACTCAGCTTTTGTTAAAGTCCCACGTAATGATCATGAACCTGGTAAAGGAGCATGGTGGACAATTGATCCTGAATGTGAATCTCAATTTACTGATGGTGTATATAAAAAAAATCGAAGGCCAGTCGCTGCAAAAGAGAAGAGAACGCCTTATCCACCACCAGAGAAAACTGTAAGAAAAAGATTAATTAGCGATAATAATGATAACAACGACGGAAGAAGCTGTAAGAAGATATCAAACCATCAAATTTCCATAAATGATAAAAATTTACAAGCTAACAATAATAATTGTGGTATTGAGAGTATCATCACCGCTGCGGCTAATATTGGAGGAAAACAAGACGTTATACTAAAAACTGTAAGTTTATTATAAAACTTTCTCTTTGTTTTTTTTAAACATTAATACTGATAATTTTATCTATGAAATCAAAAAGAATGGACTTCCTCCTATCTCTCCTCCCTCTTCTAGTTCTTCTTTACAGTTAGTAACATCAACATCAACATCACATGGAATCAATTCTCATTTAAAAAGAAATATAGCACCAGCACCACCAGTTCCAATTGCACCATTAATTCCACGTCAATCCAGTGGGAAACAATATCATCAATTCACATCATCAAGTTGTTGGAATGCACATCATCATCTTCAAATTGCTCCCAAAAAGTCTTTACCTGATCAAGGATTAGGTAATTATGCAAAATAGATCAGGGAACTTTTACGTTAAATTTTTTATTAAGGTAGAGGTAGACATACACTTTATAATGTAAACAAGTTCAAAGAAGATTTAACAAAAAAAAAAAAAAATATTTTAAGAATAGAATCATAATATTTTCATTTGTTTCAATTTATTTTATTTTATTTTTGCTTTTTTTTACGCGTCGTCATTAAAATTTTTATAATCTTCTTTGAACTCAATCATTGGATTTCGATCATACACAAATATACAAAGTAGAAGTAAGAATAGAATGGATCATTTATTGGGGAATATATGAATAGAAAAAAAAAAAATCTTCGTGATGAATCTTTTTTTAAAAAAAATTGAGATTTTATTTAAAAATAAAAAAAATATATAAATATATTGTATTTTTATACGTATAATATAATATTAATATATTATTTTATATATATATATACTAAAATTATTAGTTTATGGTAGTATAATAATAATATAATAGTAATATAATAGTAATATAATGGAACAATGATTGTTCTCATTTATCTAAAATATCTCATAAAAGTAATTTGACATTTGACATTTTATGTAATAATTCTAAAATTGGATTAATTGATTTTAATATTAGTATGCGGAATTAAGTTAGGTGACAAATAATGAAATCAAGTAGTAACACGAGTGGAAGTTAAAATTGAGTAATTTGATAATATACCTTTTTATTACCAAAATGGATTAGCGTATTTATAAAAAGATTTATTATTCGATATTTAGAAGATGATATTATATATATATATTTGTTACATTTTATTAAAAAAAAAAAAATAATTAGTTATGAAAATAATAATAGTATTATAATTATAATTCATTGAAACTATATATGTTGAAATTATCTTAAACAATCATAGTTGATTAATATTTTGGTATTAATAATACTACACAATAACAATTAATATGAACAAATAGAGAAAAGTTTTTTTTTCTTTTGTGCAATAAAGAACATTTGAATAAAAAAAAAAAATTTTTTTTTTTTTTTTATTTATTTTTGACCCTTTAATAATATGATTAATGAACTGCCAAGTAAAGTAAATGTGATAATTTAGAAAATATATAAAATATATTGTTAAAGTAATGATAACGTTCTTGAAAATTTTCGTTATTCATATGAACCATAAAAAAAAACCTAAAAAAGAATTCTTACGTTAATTTGATATATAAAAAAATATCTCACGCACAAAACTAAATTAGTTCTCCGTTGTACCAAATGGGTTTAGCCATTAAAGATTCGTGATGTAGATTGTTGAATGACAGCTCACTTTTTTTCATCCTTAAATTTATAAAACCACGTGATATCAGATTAGAATGATTAGAATGTCAAAGTCCAGATTATCTTTTTTTTTTTTGGATCGGTCAAAAGAACTAACTATCTTCGCGTAAGAAATTCACGTGACGTAGATTATAGCAAACTTCAAATAAGCTATAAGAAGCTATTAATTAAACTATTTAAATGACAGCACTTTTTTATAACAATATTTTTTATTTTTGCATATTTAAAGGTCTAACTAAACATAAAAATATTGTGTTCCAACATTTGTAAGAAAAAACCAACGGTTTATAGCTTATCGCTCATTGTGTAACCTAATTCAAAATTTGATTGGCCAAAATTGCTATCTCTCATTTTTTATAGTTTAAGATGGTTTAAGGAAAATCGCGTCAGATGTTATAATAAGTGAAACTAATTTATTATTTTGGTTAATAAAAAAAAAAATTTTTTTTTAAGTACGGGGAAATTCCGATAATTTACGATAAGTTTTTTATCTTTTCTCGAAATACTAAAAAATCTGATATTCTATTTTTGGCATTATAGGTAACAGATCATTATTAATGTAACAATAAATTACTATTAAAGTTAAGAAGTACAACTTATTTTGGATTTATGTGAATTTTTTTTACGCGAATCGAATAATTTAATTAATTATTAATCTTGATTTTTTTTTTGTCTCGAATATCTAAATGTGTAAGATGAAAATTTCTTTAATTAAAATTTTTATTTATATAATTATATAATTGAAACGAACTTATACATTAAATATTTTATATTTTATTTATTGATACGATCTTCATATGGAATCCTGCTTCTTTTGATAATGCATGAAATATTTGATGTGATTTTCATTTAACTGTAAAAAGTTTTTTTCAAATTTTCCCGGATTGATTAACTCATTTAAACTTAAGAAATTCGCGATTATAAAATTTCTTAACTAACCAAAAATTGAAGGTTGTGTAACCATTGGGTTTCAGCCACAAACGTTTAACCTATAATTCATATAATAATAATGAAAGAATTCATTTATCAATTTATAATTAAAAAGAATTTTGCAATAAAATCATATGAATATTTTTATAGGATAGGTCCAAGAGAGAATCAATTGAATGACAATCATAAATTACACGCGTAATATTCGTAGGATTTCGGGTCAGTATATGTCACACTTGCAGCATATTTTTATTAAGTATTCTAGGGACAGAACTTTTACTCTTATTTATCACCATTTATCTCCCAAGTATCCATTTAATACTTTTAGCAAAACTTTCCCATATATTATCTTCCTTCTTAAATTCTAATTTATCATTCTCATTAAATAAATTAATATCTTTATTCTCATTTTCACCTTTATTCATAACTTTCGTTTTGTTATTAGTATCTTGTTTTACATTTCGATACATTCTCCCAAATTCCAATTTAAGATTTAAATAACCACGTCGGACAACATAAGGAGCAACGGTATTATAAGAACGTAATCTACTATTTAGTTTTTTAATGGTTTTTTCAAAATACGATTTTTGATCATTTTCCCAAGAAATATTTCGACTATGCGGATCAATCTTATTAGCACTTGCATAACGTAACCAACTTTCACGCATACGTTGACGGAATAAAGAGATTTCATTATTTACTTCTTTTTGAAATTCTATCCATGCTGGTGCTGAACCTTGTCTTTGTACAATTCGATTCCTAAAATAAAAAGAAATATACATATGACACATACATATATGAAATAACGAGATATATAGGGAATCGAAGATATTTATTGTTCACTTACATGAGAAATTCTGTACGGTCCAAATAAGGATTCTAGATAAATCATGAGAAAGGTTTAGGAAAATGTTTCGCGTCAAAAAAAAAAAACGAAGAAAATAATCAAAATATGCTATTTCTCAATTGATATTTACCCGTTCATTAGGGTCCGTTGGTAAAGGCTTACCATGATAACGAAGATTTTCAAATTCTCCTGCAACTATAGCTTCTTGAATACGATTTTCCACTAAATTGTTCCAACCAGCAATACTTTTTGGTACAACTTTCGGTGATTGCTTATCCCTACTACTTTCCTCAACATCATTCTGTGTACCAAGTTTTTTTTTAATTGAATAATCCGTTGCGGCATCTTTCGCATTTATTATACGTGATTGAGTCGCTTCACGAATTTTTTTTAGTTTTTCTTCTTTTGATATAATTGATTTTTTATTTGATGCTATATTATTGGAAGGTACAGGAACAGGGGGTTGTAATGGGGGTTCCAAATGCGTCTTGTCCGTAAAATTAACTACTTTATTATGTGCATCTATATATTCTTTAATCGTTTCCCTTTTTATTTTTAATGGAGGATATTTATCCACTATCATTCTTAATACTGTTGTTTTAATATCTTCCTCTCCTGTCCAGGGTATATCATTTTCTTTTACAAATGAATTTTTGATAATAGTATTTATTGATGCAGGTGATTTCTTGTTTTCATTATCCACATTATTTTCTTTATTAAAATCATCTTTTTGACCCTTATAATATTCACTATTATTTGTTGTAGTTGACTTGCAACGAAAAATTAAAAAAGAACTTTTGAAAAGAGTTTTATTGTTAGAAAAGTGAGTAAAGGCATATTTTGAGCGAATTAAGGGCATATTAAGTGTAATCCAAAAAAAAACGAAAGTTATTTTTTTTAACAGTTAAAATGTCATCGTCCAATCATCTTCTACGCAGATCTTTTTTATATTAGATTATCAGAAAATTTTTTTCTTCGTTCTGTTGAAACATTATTAGTCAAAAATGGCGGAAACAGTACAATATTACCTTGAGCAAATGGTCCCTGAACTTGAGGACCTGGAACGTAAAGAAATATTCACAAAAGTTAGTTTTTAGCTGGAAAGGTTTTCTTGTTGGCGTTTAAAAAAATTAAATTTCTTTTTTTTAGGAAGAAATAAAATCAATTGTTAAGAAACGAACAAATTTTGAATATGCACTTAAAAGAAGGCCAGCACAAATAATTGATTTTTTAAAATATATAGAATATGAAATGAATTTAGACTTATTAAAAAAGAAGAGAAAAAATCGGTTAGGTAAGGATTTTTTTTTTTTTTTAACAATCAATCAATTGGATGTAATCTAATTTAAATTAATTAATAATAATAGGTATCAAAGGAAGAGTTACAATATCAGATTATTCAATAAAACGAAGAATATATCATATCTTTGATAGGGCTATAATTAAATTTGCTGGTGATGTTAAATTATGGTTACAGTATATCGAATTTGCTAAAAATGAAGGAGATCATAAAGTGCTTAGTAAAATATTTGGGAGGTAATATATTTTTTTCTTCAAATTTGAATTTTATAAATTTTTTAAAGTTTTTTTTAATCAAATTATTTAATTATATAAATTATAGTGTATTACAATTACATCCGACAAATCCTATGTTTTGGATAATGGCATCAAAATATGAATATGAAATTAATACAAATATAATGTCTGCTAGAGGTAAGTTTAAAAATTCTATATAATATATTACTTAATATAAATGTTAATATATTTTATATATAGTGTTCTTACAACGTGGTCTTCGATTAAATTACGATTCACATCAATTATGGCATCAATATTTCAAACTTGAGTTAATATATGTTGAAAAGATAAAAGCCCGTAGAAAAATATTAGGAATTTCTAATAATAAAGATGATGAATCTAATGATGAATCTAACGCAGAACGAAAAGATTCACAAAATTTTATTGAGATGACTGCTGATGATGATTTTTTAAAGACAAAAAAATTAGAATTAGAAGGACTAGATAATTTACCTAATCTTGATGATGATAATTTATTATTACGTGGAGAACTCGCTAAAGTTGTTTATTCTAACGCAATTAAAGCTATTCCTAATGATTTGTCTTTTAGAAAAGAGTTTATTGATGTTTGTCAAGAATTATCTGATACAAATACGATTCAGGAAGAAATTTATGAAAGGTGACTTGAAAAAAAAAAATCATTATTTTCTTTCTAAAAATTAATTATTTTAATAATCCTTTATAGCATACTTAAAGATTTTGAGAATAGTCCGGAAGCCTTATCTTATGTTGCTGAAAGGCATGTAGCTAATATTTCTGATGTGCAGAGTGTCGAAATTGTACATGCTATTAAGAATAGTATCAATGAGTTTCAAAAATGCATTGAGGTAATGTAAGTTCAATTAAATATTTCGGTTATAAACATTACTTAAAATACGAATTACTTTTTCCTTAGAAATTGCCTAATGATGAAATGTGGTACTTGTTTTCGAAATTTTTATTAAAATATTCACGTATGGTTTCCGAACCTAATTTGGTATGTCAAAGATTTTCTTGTCTTCTTCCAAAAGGAATTTAGAACTAAATTTGTGATTTTTCGATAGATTGCTTTTTTAAATAAAAAATTATTAAAAACATATAAAACAGCCTCAGAATCAAACTTGGCGTCATCACAAATGTATTTAGATTGGATAAATTGGATATTAGAAAAAGAAGAAAGTAATAGTAACGATACTATAAAAATGAAAGGATTGTTAAAAAAAGCTACAGATACTTGGCCCAATAGTTCAAAATTATGGGAAAAAAGAATTAATATTACTATTTCTTTGAACGATAATGAAGGAGAAAATGATTCAATTGACGATTTATATAAATCAGCACTTAAATTAAATCCTACTTCTTTAATATTATGGGATTCCTATATTTCTTGGATCTTTAAAAAATTTAAGAATGGCGATTTGAAAGATTTTGAGTTAGAAAAATTGTTATTGGTTTGTAATAAGATATATGATTGTTTTTATTTTTTATTTAACTTTTATTTAACTGATATCGATTTATGATATAGAATTCACTCTCCAAAATATCTTCGTTATCACGAAATAATCGAAGAAATGATGATGATGATCAACCTAATGAAGTAAAAGATCAAATTATAACAAGTTATTTAAGATGGGCCGTAGAAAAGGGAGGATTAGATAATGCCCGTAAAGTTTATAAGAGGTATTTAATATCTTATTTTATTAGCAATACTTGTATTAACATCTGACGCTTTTTTTAATAAAATTTATGTTTTAGTTTATTTAATAAAACCTTGCCGACTCTGAAATTTTATAAGGATTGTATAGAAATTGAACAGGAATATTTAGAAAAAGAATCAATATCTACAATATCTGATTCAAAATCTCATTTAATTTGGCTATATGAACAAGCATGTGGATTTAAGGAAACTCCGAGTGGTTCGTCTAATTTTTTATTATGATTTTTACATATTAGTCATATTAATAATGTTTGGTAACAATTCTTTTTATATATAAAATAATAGATTTATGGCTTGATTTCATACAATTTTATTTAAATAATAACGAAATAACAGAAGCCAGTAATATTTATTGGAAAGCTATGAAAAATATAAAGGATCCGGAATCCTTTGAAGCTAAATATCGGCAAATGATGTATCAGTATAATAATCAAAAAGAGTAATAATGACGGGTAAAGTTTAATTTATAATTAATTGTAGATAATATTCCTAATTGTGTAACCAACTTTTAATTTCTCTCACGCACATTCATATGCCCAAATTAAATCTTATATCATTTTTAATATATATTTATTAAATTTTTTTTTTTGTTATGTCATTTTTTCATTTTGTAATTCTTTTGATAAAAAATATATATAAATAGAAAATTTCATTTGTTTCAAAAAACTTTTAATAAATTCATTTATTTTTCTTTAATTTCAAAAAAGAGTTAAGAATAAAATGATGGTTTAAACCGTTATAAGAATTCCCACTGATCTAAAATTTTTAATTACATATAAATTGACTAATTAGGTAACCTTTACTATTCACCCAAACCAGCCCGAGTTGCCCATCTGTGCCAAATTTGTTGGTTTTTCAGCAAAACTGCGCCCAAGATCGATGGATCATCCAAGCACATGGTTCGCACCTGGGACTGGCTGGGAGTAAATATATTTGTAGAATAGACTATATATTTATAGTTAGAATAACATCTACTTTATCTATTTTATGAAACGTAAAAATTTTTCCTTTTCAAAATCGTTTCTTCCTTTTTTTTTTTAAAAAAAAAAAAATCATTCCCAGACTTGTTTCCAAAATTAATAAATAAATTAAATTAAAAGGTATGTATGCTATTTAAGGTAGCATACATTAAATGATAATATTTTAATTCTTTATATTTATTATTAAGTCCTCTTAGTCTCTTTAAGCTCTTGGGAAAGAATCTTACAAGTCTTTGTTCAAATAACAACAATAAAAAGAGAACTAATGACACTTACCGAAACGACACAGGCTTTATATGACAAGGACGAAGACTTAAGTATCCAAGAGCTAATTGCCGCACAAAAGCTTGGGAGTCAATTACCTCAACCTCCAACTCCTACAGCAACCAATACTTCCGGCTTTAATTTACACCCAGAATTATTAGCTGATAAGCAGTTTCGATCTAGAAAAACTAAAAATAAAACCAATTCAAATAATTTTAATTTTGGTGACGCTTCTGATATGTCCTTACCAGTATCTCATAATGGTTCAACTCCTTCTATAATCAGTATGACAAATTCACATAATACTATGCATATATTATCTAATAATAATGATGATAATGATAATGAAGGCACACATTCAAATAATCAAAATCGAACAATAAATTCATCAAGGAATGATCGTAAACAACAACACCGAGAAAAATCAAATAATAGTGAAATACCAACAGGTCCTCCGGAATCGATGAAAGATCCTACATCCAATTCATTCTCTTCTCATGCTTACAGTTGGCCAATTGCTTTTGCTGTAATACCACCAATGGGTGCTCTTATTTATGGCAAATCTGATGTATGGAGTGATTTCCTGCTATTACTACTGATTGCATTTTATCTTTACAATATTATCAAAGGTATGAAAAAAAAATTTTTTTTTACTTTATTAGACTTAAAATTATTATTTATACGAATATTCATCTTAAAAAAATAATTTAACTCTATTTATTTTTAGTACCTTGGGAACTTTATTATGCAGCTAGAACTAGACGTGTTATGAATGAGAATCTTTCTGGGCAGACTGCAGATCCAGCTCAAGAACAACAACGAAATCAGGCTGCTAAAGAGCTTCGTCGTCAAGAAATGTGGGCTTTATTGCTCGTAGTCGCCTCGCCAATTATTGGAGGATATGCGTTGCATGGAGCAAAAATGTATTTGAATTATGACAAGTACATTTCCCATTTCAATATTGTCCTTTTTGTGTTTGCTGCGGGTATTCGTCCTTTAATGCACATTGCTAGTCTTGCAAAAAATCGAACTTTGCACCTTCAAGAGCAAGTTCATTATCCAAGTACAGAAGTTGAATTATTAAAACGACGCGTACAACACTTGGAATATGAGTTTTCTCAATTGCGTCGGGGATTTGCTACAAAACGTGACATTAGCAATGTTAGAGATGGATTTGAACCTACTCTTTCACAGCTGAATAAAGCAGTAAGAAGATATGAGAAAAAAGAACAATATCTTCGAAATTATTCAGAAGAAAGATTTGCTTATTTGGAAACAAAATTACGAGAATATGATACATTTATTGCTTATAAGTTACAAGAAGAGCAAGCAGCGACACTTTCACGTAGTATGATGCAAGTTATTTTCTTGCCACTTAATGTAACGCTTACAATATTGGGTTATGCGAAATACTTTTTACCACGCGATAGGCAGAAACCAATGTTGCAACCTGCTATTAATTCTGAAGAAGAAAAATTGAATAGCGAATTTCAACAGGAAATTTTATCTGGAAGCCTGCAGAAATATTAAATAGTTTCTTTAGTATGAACTTTAATTTTTCTCTATTTCTATTTTGATCACATGGGTTGGCTTGCATTTTTACTAATTTATTTTTTATTATGTTTGTTTGTTTTTTTTTGTTATATATTTACCATATGGACATAGACTTTCAATTTATTTACATTATTCTATTATTATTTTATCAATATGATATTTTATTCCTAATGATGACTTTATTAGTTTTTGCTTTTAATCAATTCTTTTTTCTGGACCCTTATATGCAAGTCATATAAAAAAAGAGGGTGACAAAAGAAAAAAAACCCACTTCTAAAGGCATATTTGTGAATAGAATTTCCATGTAAGTAGTATACTCAATATTATATAAGAAATTAAATTCAATAGTTCAATCATATACTATTTTTTTTTATTATTTTATAATTGAATATAAAGTTTAGTACTTTTATTATTTTTTTTCTTGATACTAATTTTTTTTTTAAAAAAAAAAAAATTGTAATGAAAAATTTATTAAATTAATTATTTTATTCATTAATAATAAACATCAAATTTTTATATTAATAAATAACTTTTTAATATTGATTTTTTTTTTATAATAATATAATTAATTAAAATAAAGAATTTATTAGTTAATATTTTAGAGAATGAGAGGTTAAGAAAAATCTTATATAATATAGAATTAAGCATTTTTATTGGTTAAAATTAATATTTTATATATAATATATATAATAAAATATTATTGGTTAAAAAAAATCTTATTTGAAGAATTTTTTTTTATTTCAAATGTAATTTTATTAAAAATTTAACAGTTATATTCAACATACAATTTTACATTAGACTCCACTCTTATTATAAAATAGAAATATTGGCATAAAATTATGCTAAAATGAATTAAAAAAAAGTGAAAGAAAAAAATAAGGGTTATAGTTAAGGCAGTAATATTTACTATATAATATTTATTTTTTATAAACTTAACTTTCTACCTTCATATAATATATAAAATTTTATATTATACTATATATATTAAGATCTTTTTTTTACCTCTGGTATATTTGATTTTAGTATAATATGATTTTGTAAAATACTAAGTTTTTATCTTTATTCTTTTTAGCAGATTACTCTTTTTTAACTTATTATTGTCTATATATTTATTAGTAGATTTCTGCAAGTTTTTGAGAATATTATTTTAGTTTTTTTTCTATTGATAATCTCTTTTTAGTGATCAATTTCTAGACCAGTTCAAGTTAAATAAAAAGTATCTTTTTTAAGTATTAATGAATTTATGCAAAGTGAAATTTATACTGATAACTCTATTTAAATTTTTTATAATTTGTAATATATAATCAATTTGTGTTTTTTTTTTATTTTAAATTATTTTAATTCGTGATTCAGATAAGAATGAGTGAGCAATTTTGCGATTCCCAAATGTGGGTGTCTTTACATATATAAATCCATCAATTTTCAGCCAAATCATTTGAAATTTTTACTGAAAAAACTTTAAGATTGGCTCTGTCATATTTAAATATTTAATATTATATTTATAATAGCTTTAAATTTCAAAAA